>JARQOC010000009.1:114433159-114597301 GCA_033576535.1 Allobates femoralis | reverse complement strand
AGGCAGATCAGGAATCAGTGACTGTTATCTTTGACAAATTAAAGGCTGCTTTTGAAAACCGCAATTAGACTGATTTGAGAATGAGATTTTATCACTGTTACCAACAGCAACAGGACAGCATCAGAGACTATGCTTGGCGCCTGCAGGAAGCGCTGCGGGCCCTAAAGAAAGTCAGTCCTGCTAGCGTACAGGATGAAAATAAAATGCTAATTGAACAATTTATTTGGGGGCTACGGTCACCAGAGGAAAGCAGAACCATGCGCTGGTGGGCCCTAGTCCACCTGGATGCAAACTTCACAACCCTAAGGGTACCTTCACACGCGGCAATATTGCAAGGCAATTTCACTGGCAATTTGCTGGTTGCAGTGAAATCATGGGCACATTGTTCTATTTTGTTGCTGTGTACAAATGGAACAATGTGTCCATGATTTCACTGCAACCAGCAAACTCCCAGTGAAATTGCCTAGCAATATTGCCGCGTGTGAAGGTACCTTAAAGGACATGTCCATTAAGGGTCTACAGCCCCTAGAAACCCCAGACTCTGCCATCCAGCGGTAGCAGGGTGGTGCCGCTCCTTTACCAGAAACACCTACTCCTTCGCCTGCAGCCGAGACAAATGTACAGACTGTGACCCCCAGCAGGTTTGACAGCCTGTGCTCTGAGGTGCACCAGTTGAATAAGAACCTGGCCACAGTCATGAATGCCCTGCATCTACAGACAGAGCCCAAGTCATCGGGAAAGATACAACTCGCTGACAGCCCAGAGGAAGTCCTGTGGATGAGATCAAAGAAGACCATGTCGCTCCGTAGGAGGACCAACGATCATCAAAGCTCCACAGGAGAACCCATCTGCTGTCACTGCAGCAAGACCGGCCATTTTGCAAGGCATTGCCCTTTAAATGAGCAACCTCTGGGGGAGGGGCCAGACCCCAGGAGTAGACTGACCAGGCCCATTTGACTGGTATTATTATTATTATTAGGTATTTATATAGCGCTATTAGGATACATGGCTCTTTACATTTTCGAGGGTAGACAAGGACAAGTGGTCAAAGATGGCCACAAACTAAGACAAACGACGACAAATCCACAAGTAGTCATACGGGTACAATAGGGCCGGGGGTCCTGTCCGCGAGGGCTCACAGTCTAGAGGGGGTTGGGAGGGAGACAATAGGAGGGGGAATAGATACATAGGAGGAAGACCATTTCTGTCTATCATACTAGACGGGATCCCTACACCTGCATTGCTGGACACTGGGTCGCAGGTGACCACCATACCTAACATCCTTCACAAACGATTCTGGTCTAATGCTGAACTTAAACCACCGGAACCCGGCCTCGCTATTTATGCTTCTAATAGTTTACTACTTACCGTATATACTCGTGTATAAGCCGACCCGTGTATAAGCCGACCCTCCTACTTTTGCCCCCAAAAACTGGGAAAACGTATTGACTCGCGTATAAGCCGAGGGTGGACCCCAGCACAGGTATACAACACCCAGCAGTGAGGTATACAGCCCCCAGCAGTGTGGTATACAGGCCCTCCCAGTGGTATACAGGCCCCATTAGTATGGTATACAGCCACCAGGACAAGTGTACAGCCCCCAGCAGTAAGGTACACAGGTCCCCCCAGTGGTATATAGCCCCCAGCAGTATTGTATACAGCCCCCAGCAGTGAGGTATACAGGCCCCCCAGTGGTATACAGGCCCCAGCAGTATGGTATACAGCAGGCCCCCAGTGGTATACACCAGGCCCCCAATGGTATACAGCAGGCCCCCAGTGGTATACAGCAGGCCCCCAGTAGTATAACGCAGGCCCCCAGTAGTATACAGCAGGTCCCCAGTAGTATACAGCAGGCCCCCAGTAGTATACAGCAGGCCCCCAGTAGTATACAGCAGCCCCCAGTAGTATACAGCAGGCCCCCAGTAGTATACAGCAGGCAAGTGCCGGCAGGAGGGGGCTGCATCAGATAGTGCACTGCTCTCCCAGCCGCGGGAAGCAGTGCACTATGTAATGCAGCCCTCCTCCTGCTGGCACTCACCCCCCACACTGTGCAGAGCCCCCTACACTGTGCAGAGACCCCCCGCTGCATTAACTTACCATCCAGCGTCTTTATCACCGCCCTCGTGTCCATTCTCGCACGCTGTGTTCCCGGTCTCATGTGACCCGGCGGTTGCAGTGGGATGACGTCATCGCGCCGGGTCACGTGAGACCCGAACACAGCGAGCGAGCAAGGACTGGAGGACCCGCGGTGATGAAGACGCTGGAGGGTAAGATAATGCAGCGGGGGGGGCTCTGCACAGTGTGGGGGCTCTGCACAGTATGGGGGGCGAGTGCCAGCAGGAGGGGGGCTGCCTGTATACTAACACTGGGGGCTGTATGCACGGCTCCCCCTGCTGGTGTGATGGGCGGGGGGAGCCGTGCATATCTAATGAGCGGCACCACGTGACGGGCCGCTCAGTCAGCAGCCTCCCCCTGCCTCCTCCAGCCTCCCCAGCACCGGACACAGCCCCCACACACCACATACCGTATTGACCTGTGTATAAGCCGAGGGGGGGACTTTTCAGCCCAATTTTTGGGCTGAAAAACTCGGCTTATACCCGAGTATATACGGTAACCTAGTCAGGGTTAGAGAGGTAACAGTAAAAGTGGGGAGGGTGGAGTTGAAAGACCAGGGGCTTATTGTGGTTGAAAATAATCCTAATGACAGGGATCCATATATCATTCTTGGTACAACTGTAATTAGCAATTGTTTGGGTGAAGTGTTGTTCTTGCTCTAACAGAATCCGGACACTGCCAAATCCAGGCAGCAGAGAGTTCTTCAGAGAGAAATCAGAGCCCTCCTGCATCAACAATAGGTAAAACTGACCGGGGGGTGAAATTGGTAGTGTACGGGCAACAGACCCGATTCCCAGGACCGACATAGGAGGACGCCGCCACCCGGGCACCACGACCAGAGGACATAAATTCCATAGGAGGTTTTTTCCGGGGTTGTGCGGGGGCACACAACCCCCCAAGGTGAGTGGCCTAACAGCCCCCTTAATTCTTATTCCTGGAAGGTCTTTTCACAGGGAGCGCTCTCTTTTCTCTTTTCTGACTAGGAACTGCATGTAGGCACTGACTCCACTCCCACCCATAAAAAGCACAGTGTCTATCGGGTAGTCCAAGAATATGAATGGGTATTCAGTAAGTATCCACTTGATATTGTGAGGATAGAAGGGATACACCATCACATACCCACAGGTGACCATCCACCCATTAAAGAGCGACAAAGGCCTATTCTTCCAGCTCATTATCAGCATGCCAAAGAGATGTTGCAGGACATGAAGGACGCAGGGGTCATAAGAGATAGTTGTAGTCCTTGGGCAGCTCCATTAGTCCTGATCAAAAAGAAAGATGGCAGCATGACAATGTGTGTAGACTATAGGCAGATAAAATGCATAACACATAAAGATACCTACCCGTTACCACGCATAGAATAGTCACATGCTGCATTAAAGTTTGCTAATTATTTTTCAACTCTAGATCTCACTAGTGTTTACTGGCAGGTCTCTGCTGCAGAAGAAGGCCGAGAGAAGACGGCACTTACAACACCTATGGGCCTGTGCGAGTTTAACAGCATGCCATTCGGACTCTGTAATGCACCCGGAATGTTCCAGAGATTGATGGAGTGTTGCATGATGATGGGGTTCAGAAACTTCGAGACTGTACTCCTCTACCTAGATGACATCATAATGTATTCAAAAACCTATGAAGAGCACCTGAAACACTTGGCAGAGGTATTTGAAGCGTTATCCAAGTTCGGGATGAAGCTGAAGCCATCCAGATGCCATTTGCCAAAACCAAAGATTCAGTATCTAGGACATGTAGTCAGTTCAGAAGGAGTAGCACCAGATCCGGATAAATTCACTGCAATCAAAGAATGGCCAGAACCAACAAGTGTCAGAGAGGTATGTCAGTTCTTAGGACTGGTAGGATACTATCGGAGATTCATCAAGTGCTACACAAAGATAGCAGCACCTTTACAAGATATCCTGGTAGGCCAGACCAAGAAAGGCAAGTCCAGGGGTCCTCTGTTGGAGTGGGGCAAGAAACAGGAAGAGTCCTTCAAACTGATGAAGAGACCCTAACTGGAGAAGAGATGCTTGCCTACGCTGACTACAACCAACCGTTCTTGCTGTACACTGATGCCAGCAATGTGGGGTTAAGAGCCGTATTAGCACAAAAACAGAATGGCAGAGAAAGAGTTATTGCCTACGCTAGCAGGAAGCTCCGTCCTACAGAAAGCAATCCTGAGAACTATAGCTCATTCAAGCTGGAATTCCTGGCCTTGGTCTTGGCCATAACAGAATGGTTCAAACACTAACTGGCGTCTGCAAAGTTCACCACCTTCCTGGATAATAATCCTCTGACCCACCTGGAAACCACAAAGTTGGGTGCAATGGAGCAGCGCTGGATGGCCCGGTTGTTGGATTACCAGTTTACCATCAAGTACTGGGCAGGGCATAACAACGCCAATGATCATGCCTTGTCAAGGATGCCTCACCTGCCAGATGTGGAAGAAGATGTGGATAGGCTAGAAGAAATAGAGCTACCTGCATTCCATCACCACAGAACATCCCAGTGCCAGCAAGCTACTAGAAAATACACTGAAAAGTCAGTGAATCCATTACCTCACTATGGTTGGAAGGAGACCCAAGACAGTGACCCGGCTATCAGTTTAGTTTAAGAACTGATAACTCAAGAAGGTTCTCGTCTTGATTCAGATACTCCACCAATGGCAAAACACCTGTGGAATGAGAGAAGCAGGTTATTCATCTACCAAGAAAAACTGTGTAGGCGCTACATCAATCCCAGAACCCATGAGATGGTTTGGCAAATAGTGGTACCAAAGAAGGATGTCCAGATGGTGTTGGAAGCATACCACAATCAAGCAGGACACTTTGGATGGAAAAAGCTTGAGATGTTGCTAAGAGATAAATTCTACTGGGTTGGCATGAGAGGCTCCATAGAGAGACAGTGTAAGAACTGTGGACCGTGCAACTTGAGAAGAAAAGACTATGAAAGCCAAAGTGCAATAACAACCAATAGTAATCACTCAATCCCTTGAGATAGTAGCATTGAATCATGTGAAGCTAACACTTAGGAGATCGGGTTACAATTATGCCTTAACAATGGTAGATCACTACTCAAGATTTCTAGTAGTAGCTGCAAAAACCTTTAAAGCCTACTTCTGTAGAACACACGGGTATCCAGAACAGGTACTGACTGATCAAGGTTCCTCATTTGAAGCTGAGGTATTTGAAGAGTTTTGCCATTTATATGGGTGCAAGAAAATTAGGACCACACCATACCATCCACAAACAAACGGCATGTGTGAAAAGATGAAAAACATAGTAATAGACATGTTGAGGACATTGACTTTAGAAGAAAGAAATCAGTGGCCAGATTTAGTGGACATGTATAATAATATATCTGTGAGCTCCACCAACTGCTTGCCAGCTTATTTAATGAGAGCAAGACCTGGAAGATTACCAGTTGACTTAGAAATGGCAATTGTAGTACCAGAAGCAGAAACATCCAATACTGATTGGGATTCAAGTCGCCAAGAACAGTACAAAATGGTGCAATCATGTGTAGAAGACAATCCGAATAAAATCAGAGAAAAACAAGAAAGAAACTACAACAAGAGTGCACAAGCTGAACCTTTAACACCTGGAGAACTTGTACTTAAAAGAAAAAGAAGAAATCATAAACATGATGACCAGGGGGAAAAAACCCTATACTGTGTTGGACTCTAATTTTGACAACAGTAAAACCTGTTTAATCAGTAGAGATGGAGGTAGAACTACTGCAACTGTATCAAGGGATCATCTAAAATATGTCAACAACAACTAAGATTACAAGAAGAAGAAATACCTTGTATAAATCCTGTAGAATCAAAAGAAAAAGTGATTCACACAGTACTTGGAGACTTTTCAGAAGATTGGCCCCAATGTGAGGGAGCTGTAATTGTGCCAGTAATCCACATTTATCAGCCAAGGGAAGAACAAAGAACACTGGAAGAATCTGCAAGAGTTCCAGAAGTACCTGTTCAAGTTCTAGAAGAATCACCCATTGTAGAAGAACCTGAGGATCCTGCAATCGGTGAAACTACCAGCCCTGTAGTGAGACTTTAGGTACCATTACATGCTTCAATGCTGTAAAGATATCACCAACGATCTCACGGGAGCGCGGTCGTTAGGACATCTTTTTGACATCGTTGGTGAGATGTCACATGTCTAGATATCGTGAACGATGCACCTACGATGTGGCGAGCAGCTATCGTTCGCACAACCCAGCGAACGATACTTGTTCACTGTTGTGAATAGGCAAAGTCGTTAACGACATCGTTATCGCGGTGTCACGCACAATGATGCAGCAGGTTGGCTAATCGAGGATCGTCTGATTTGAGAACATGTTCTCAAATCTGCGATCAATGATCCAACGATTTATCATAGTCGCATCTCGTTGTAACACGCAACGATGTCCTAACGATGTCGTTTGAATGACTCCAAACCTGTGACGTTTGAGCGATATTGTTCATGATCTCGTACCGTGTAACGGTACCTTAAGGCCGCGTGGACAATTACCCAGTTTGCTTATTACATAGAGCAACCAAAAGCACATATACCTCTACACATCACATCGTGTTGAGCACACCACCTAAGACACAAACACTACGTTAGTCTTGCTGAACGTCAACCCCCATCCAGGTATGATGAATGGGTATAATATGTAAAGTATAAATTGTTGAAAGGGTAACCTGTAAATAAGAACCAGAATGTACATTAAATGTAAATAGTAGTGTACAGAAGGGAGACGGGTGGAGGAACTGAATCTAGCCCCATGCACACTAAGTTAGGAACAGAAAGTGCCTTGAGTGGAGAGGAGGTACCAGGTCTCCTAAGCAGAGATGGCCATAGGAAAAATGTTTGATTGTATGTAATGGACTCTGAAAGACTTTAAGCCTGTGTGACCCTGAGTCTACAGAGACTTGCTATAAGGATTTAAATATTTTCCCTGAAGTTTCCCCATTTTACCTTTAAACATGGACTATGGTCACAGGACTGGTTGTGACAACAAACTCCTTCACAGCCTGCGGTGTAGGGACTAGCATCGTATGGACTGCACCTGGTTTTGTTTTACCATTTTTCAGTGGTTTTTGTATATTTTTGATTTTGAGACTATGTATTATACCTGTTATTGTTGAATGTTTTGAAAAGTGTTTCTCAGTCCAGGAGTACTGATGTTAACTGAGGGGGAATGTGACGCCCTGCCATTACAGGTAGCCACAGAACCACCTAAAGCATGGAAGGATTTCCACAGTAGGTACCCTTACACACACAACACCTTCCACCCCTAATCTGTAGGGGGAGCTCCACTTGCTGCCTTTAAGCAAGTAACATGGGTTGCACCTGGTCCATGTTTCCCTGAGGATCTGAATATCCATATATTTCAGTTTTTGAATAACATCAGGGTCATTTGTTTTATATCAAATGTGAGGTATTCAGCTCTTGGATAGTCCCGCTGCTGATTGTAAGTGGTCATTTTTTTCTAAATACCTTGGGTGCATATATACTTGTAATAAGTGTGGCTATGTAGGGCATACCGGATTTCTGCTTGATTTATAAATGAAGTTATAAATGAGGTTGGTACCATCCAGTCACATTAGTTTCCTGCAGAATGTGCTGAGCAGGGTCTTTATCTCCTTCAGATCTCTGATCTCTATATCTGTGCTCTGTATGTTTGTATCCTTCATATCTCTGTGTGAGACTGGTGGTCTCCTCCATGGAGTTCTGAACCTCTGATAGCCTGATTTGGGGTAAAGTCCTTTGTTAGCAGGTTCCTTTGATACCATTTGTGGTTTCTATGATTTCATTGTCAGGATCTTTCTATGATATTTGTTTTAGAGTTGGATCCAGGCAGGGTTCTATGTTTAACATAATGCCCTTCAGCTCTTGGGCCAGAAGATTGACCCCTTATATGTTGAGGTTCTTACTGTAATACAGGTGATGGAGATTTATGTAGGAGTGTTATGGACCACTGTGCATTCAGATATTCCCCATTTCAGACTTGCATGTGCCCTGAGCCTAGGGAATCTGTGAAAATCTTAGTTGCAGGCATGCAGAGCGCATAGCGTTAACGGAATATAACACTAAGCGCCACCTGCTCTATGCATCACTATAGTTACCCAATGTTTACCGCAGCCGCCGGCTCCATAGAGAATTCCCTGATAGGTGCTATTGCAGAGTGCGCAAGAAAACACTGCAGACTGTGTTTCCTGTGCGCTCTGCAAAATCGCATATCAGGGGATTCACTGTGGAGCCTCCAGCTGCAATAAACATCGGGTTTCCATAGAAATGCATAGAGCAGGCGGCGCATAGCGTTACATGCCATTAACGCTGCTCCTGCCAGGCACTAAGTTTTTAAAGGATAAAGCAGGCTGAGGGCAGACACAGCTCTGACCTTAGCGTTATTAGGATGGTTCAGAAAAAACTGCAGCACTCAATACTGTCAGTGTGCACAGGTGCAACTCAAAACATAATAACTGAAATTGTAAGAAAATCAGCACTCTTCTATGACAATTAGAATACAGAAATATTTCAGTTAAGCAAAAAATGCAAAAATTTACATACTTTATAAAAATGGCCATCGATAAACCTCTTCATTTATAGGCAAACTGAAAGAAACTGATACCAGAGAACACTTGCTTTATGGACGCAGGGCAGGGAAAGATGCACAATAGATGGCGCCCTTATTGGACATCCACATTGGTGCAAGAAAAAGTCCCCATCAAACTTGAAATAATTTTTAGTTAACAGAAAATGGAAGGCCATCACTAAGAATCTGTTTATGTCATCATTGTACAATTTCTATCTGTGAATTATATTTGAGAGGGCAAACAGGACCTCCGAATGTGGTATACTTGAATATAAAGCTGTGACATCTGCTAACCTGCTGAAAATATTACATAGGTTGCACAACAAGTATCTTGAAAAAGCATCTTACTGAACATATGTCTGGTTCAGATCCACAGTCAAATGCAGGCAGATCCATCTCAGGGTTATCTCGACATTTCAGAGAGTGCCATGGGGGGAAAATGGAGAGTTTTAGGGTCAGTGGCATAGAGCACGGAGGGGACTGGGAATTGTCCCTCTGTAACAAAGAAGCCTATTGGATACTTGCGCTCGATGCCAGACACCCTTTAGGCTTTAATTACAAGATGGATCTTAAGTACTTTTATTAACCTTGTATTTGTGTCATCATTTTGTCTTTGGTAAATAAGAGCATTAATATACATATCCACTTTAACAGCATTTATCTGTGATATGTGTAAAGAAGTGATTTTCCCTGAGGAAGGAGCTCGGTAGGAGGCTTCGAAACGTGTTGGATATTAAAGGCTTGAGCTGATCCAGACATCCCTGTGTCTTGGTTTCTTTCATCTCGGAGCAGCAGCGTGGACACTGAGGCACTTCGTCCAAGAATATCTGCATCACAACCACGGTTACCGGTGGGAGTGCGGTCCCTGCAGCAGCTGCCTTAACGCTTTTCTACCAGTTTGTGGGTTTCACAACTGACAAAGGTGAGCAATTCCACATCGTAAAGTGAAAGTGTGTAATTGAGATAAGACCCTATATGCAGGGCCGTATTTGGAGTTCCTGCTGCCCTAGGCACTCTCAGCGGCCGTCACCCCCCCCCCCCGGTCACGGCTCCTCCCCCCCATTGTGGCCCCTCCCCCTGTCACGGTGCCTCCCCCTGTTGCAGAACCTCCCCCATCATGGCTCCTCCTCCCCATTGCAGCCCCTCACACCCCGTCACGGACAATCTTCCCCCCAGTCGCGGCCTTCCCCCCCAAGCTTCATGTAGCTTCTACCCCCACATTTCATCATGTAGTACATATAAAAGGTTTGTCCAACCACACTACAGAGACATACTGATAGGATGTTTACATTGTGAGCCCCAATGGGGACAGTGTTGATGATATATGTAAAGTGCTGTGGAGTGCATAGTGTAATATAAGTGCAAAAAATATTATTCTTAATATGATGTCACAATACCAGGATCTGAGGATCTTGTATTTCGAGGTCAGGGGCTCTCTGACGCCATGTTGCTGCCTGTCTCGTTGTCTTCCTCTTTTGACACTGCAGTGCGGTGGACATAAGAGCATTAACTGGTTAATAACAAGAAGTATGGAGTGTACTAACTGAGCCATAAACCCTCCCCATACCATGTCCAGCAGACATTGTAGGATTACTATATGGATTTTATTATTAGGGTACGGACACATTGGCGTGAAAATCGGATGAGTGCAATGTGTGATTTTATCGCATTGCAGTCGGACCAATGTTATTCAATGTCTGAGAGCACAATGACGAGTGTGGGACGCTTTTTTCTCAGCCAGATTCAGGATGAGAAAAAAGTCGCCACATTGTGCAACAGTCTGCGATTCACACAGAAACTCACCAATGCAAGTCTAAGGGCCTGACAAAATTACATACCGCACACTGACAGCACACGGACCATCCGAGAGGCATCAGTTTTTTATCACTGATACATTATCATTCTGTAACCAAGACAACTGTAAAATGATCCTGTAAATGATTCTACACTAATAGCTGCTGAGGAAAAAACAGATTGCACACGGATGTGATCTGAGAAAAATGTCGGACACTCGCACAGCAGTTGGATGCCAAATGGACCAAAAACCGATGACACTCATCCAACTCTCCTGGATGAGAAACAGACCAATTTTAAGGCGGCGGGAGACAGTGTAGCACCATGTCCTCAACTCTGTGCTGTGCACAGACAGTGTACCACCATGCCCTCAGCTCCATGCTGTGCACAGACAGTGCACCACCATGTCCTCAGCTCCGTGCTGTGCACAGTGTACCGCCATTTCCTCAGCTCCGTGCTGTGCACAGTGTACCACCATGTCCTCAGCTCTGTGCTGTGTACCACCATCTCCCCAGCTCTGTGCTTTGCACAGACAGTGTACCGCCATATCCTCAGCACCGTGCTGTGCACAGACAGTGTACGGTACACTGTCTGTGCACAGCACGAAGCTGAGGACATGGTGGCACACTGTGCACAGCACGGAGCTGGGGAGATGGTGGTACACTGTCTGTGCACAGCACGGAGCTGAGGACATCCCAGAAGAGACAGACAGGCCACAGACGGGCGGCAGGACAACACTGAGCCCACCTGGAAGAACAACAACACCCAGCACCCAACACACTGCCCAGAAATCATATAGGACAGGCAGGTAGGACAACTACAACTCCCGGGATGCCACACCCTGCCAACTCAGGAAGGTGGCGGCAGCTGCATGGAGGCAGACACACGGTACAGCCGCCATTTTCACCACACACAGCGCCAGCCACAGCCTCAGTCCTCATGCACCCCCGTCCTCCTCTCCTCTGTCCCTCCTGCTGCTCCTGTCCTCCTGCACCTCCGTCCACCTCTCCTCTGTCCTCCTCTCCTCTGCCCCTCCTGCAACCCCGTCCTCCTCTCCTCTGTCCCTCCAGCACCCCCGTCCTCCTCTCCTTTGTCCCTCCTGCACCCCCGTCCTCCTCTCCTCTGTCCCTCTTGCACCCCCGTCCTACTCTCCTCTGCCGCTCCTGCAACCCCGTCCTCCTCTCCTCTGTCCCTCCAGCACCCCCGTCCTCCTCTCCTCTGTCCTCCTGTATCCCCGAACTCCTCTCCTCTGTCCTCCTGCACCCCATGTCCTCCTCTACTCTGTCCTCCTGCACCCCCGTCCTCCTCTCCTCTGTCCTCCTGCACCCCCATCCTCCTCTCCTCTGTCCTCCTGCACCCCCGTCCTCCTCTCCTCTGTCCTCCTGCACCCTCGTCCTCCTCTCCTCTGTCCTCCTGCACCCTCGTCCTCCTCTCCTCTGTCCTCCTGCACCCCCATCCTCCTCTCCTCTGTCCCTCCTGCACCCCCGTCCTACTCTCCTCTGTCCCTCCTGCACCCCCGTCCTACTCTCCTCTGTCCCTCCTGCACCCCCGTCCTCTCCTCTGTCCCTCCTGCACCCCCGTCCTCCTCTCCTCTGTCCCTCCTGCACCCTCGTCCTCCTCTCCTCTGTCCCTCCTGCACCCCTGTCCTGCTCTCCTCTGTCCTCCTGCACCCCCGTCCTGCTCTCCTCTGTCTCTCCTGCTGCTCCTCTTGAACCCCCGTCCTCCTCTCCCCTGTCCCTCCTGCTGCTCGGCTGTCCTCCTGCACCCCGTCCTCCTCTGTCCCTCCTGCTGCTCCTCTTGCACCCCCGTCCTTCTTTGTCCCTCCTGCTGCTCCTCTGTCCTCCTCTCCGCTGTCCCTCTGTCCTTCTGCACCCCAGACCTCCTCTCTTCTGTCCCTCCTGCTGCTCCTCTTTCCTCTCCTCCTGTCCCCTTGTTTCTGTCCCCCTGCCCCTCTGTCCTCTTCTTCTCTGTCCCCCTGTCCCTCTGTCCCCCTGTTTCTGTCCTCTTCTCCTCAGACCCCTGCTCCCTTGCCCTCTTCTCCTTGGTCCCCTGCACAGTTCCCCCACACTTCCCTCACCTGGTGCTGGCTGCTGACATTGGCCGGGCTCCCTCTGAGCACAGTGATGCGCCAGCCGCACCATCTTCCAGTGCCTCCGGCCAGCTGCTTCCCAGTTTCCCTGGGTCTGGAGGGGGCAGCTGGGTGCAGGAGCTGCCAGTGCTGCCAGTACCGCCGCCGCCACACCACCGCAGCACTTGGGCGCACGGGAGAGGAGGGAACAGAGCGGGAACTTCAAGTTTCCCTTCCTTTGTGGGCCCCTCCTTCTCCTTGTTTCTTCCGGGTCTTCTGACTGAGGTGAGTGGGTGGGAAGGCAGGCGGGGCGGCCCTAATGATGAAGGGAAGGGGGGGGGGTATGGGGGCGGGGCTTCCGACCCGGCCGGCCCGGAGTCGGACAAAAAAAAAAAACACGCTGAGACGCCACCCCCTATGAGAATGGCGCTGCCCTAGGCACGTGCCTACGAGTGCCTAATGGCAAATACAGCCCTGACTGCACCCCCTCATGTTCCAAACTGCTAACCCCCCCATGTCACATGCAGCTCATCCTCTCCTCTTCCCCCTCTATGTTACATGTGCCTTCTCCTGTCCATGTTACATGTGCCCCCTCCTCTCCCCTCCCCCCTAAATGTCATGTGCCCCCTCCTCTCCCCTCCATGTCATATGAACCCCCTCCTCTCCCCTCCCCCCTCCATGTCATATGTGCCCCTCCTCTCCCCTCCCCCCTCCATGTCTTATGTGCCCCCTCCTCCCCCCTCCATGTTATATGTGCCCTCTCCTCTCCCCTCCATGTTATATGTGCCCTCCCCTCTCCCCTCCCCCCTCCATGTAATATGTGCCCCCTCCTCTCTCCTCCCCCCTTCCATGTTATATGTGCCCCTCCTCTCTTCTCCCCCCTGTTATATGTGCCCTCTCCTCTCCCCTCGCCATGTTATAACATGGAGGGGGGAGGGGGAGAGGAGAGGGCATATATATGTGTCCTCTCCTCTCCCCCTCCCCCCTCCATGTTATATGTGCCCTCTCCTCTCCCCCTTCATGTTATATGTGCCCTCTCCTCTCCCCCTCCCCCCTCCCCCCTCCATGCTATATGTGCCCTCTCCTCTCCCCCTCCCCCCTCCATGTTATATGTGCCCTCTCCTCTCCCCCTCCATGTTATATGTGCCCTCTCCTCTCCCCCTCCATGCTATATGTGCCCTCTCCTCTTCCCCTCCCCCCTCCATGTTATATGTGCCCTCTCCTCTCCCCCTTCATGTTATATGTGCCCTCTCCTCTCCCCCTCCCCCTCCCCCCTCCATGCTATATGTGCCCTCTCCTCTCCCCCTCCCCCCTCCATGTTATATGTGCCCTCTCCTCTCCCCCTCCCCCCTCCATATTATATGTGCCCTCTCCTCTCCCCCTCCATGTTATATGTGCCCTCTCCTCTCCCCCTCCATGTTATATGTGCCCTCTCCTCTCCCCTCCCCCCTCCATGTTATATGTGCCCTCTCCTCTCCCCCCCCCCCTCCATGTTATATGTGCCCTCTCCTCTCCCCTCCCCCCTCCATGTTATATGTGCCCTCTCCTCTCCCCCCTGTTATATTTGCCCCCTCCATTTCTTCTCTATGTTAGATGTGCCTTCTCTTTCTTCCCCCCCTCTTCTCCATGCTGCCCCCCAGGCTGGCACTATCTTCGGCTCAGTAGCGCTTACCTGGCTCCACGCTCCATGCTGCAGGCTCCCGGGACCCAACATCTTCTTCCTCCTCCTTCTGTGCTCTCCTGCAGCAGAGTCCTCCTGTCAGCAGTGATGATGACTCATCATCACACTGCTGAGCTGAAGCAGGAAGAGAGCACAGCGGTAACCCGGGACAGGAAGCTGCCGGAGCTTCACTGACTCCAGAAGTGTGGGGGCCCGGAGCGCTCACACATTCACTTGTCACCGGGTTTTAAAGGTGCGGTGACTAGTGAATGCGGTGCCCTCCTCCCTCCTCCAAAAACTCGCCGGATTTCATGCAGAGTTTGGAGGAGGGAGGAAGACTTTAAAAAAAAAATAAAAAAATATTTTTTACTCCCTCATCTGGTGCCGCCCCCTGACACCTGGCGCCCTAGACACGTGCCTACGGGTGCCTAATTGTAAATACGGCCCTGCCTATATGCGCATTCTTTTTTCGCAGATGTGTAAAGAAATGGATTTTTTTTATCCATGAATATCTACAGTCATGGCCAAAAGTTTTGAGAATGACATCAAAATTATATTTTCACATGATCTGCTGCCCTCTGGTATTTTTGTGTTTGTCTGATGTTTATATCACATACAGGAATATAATTGCAATCATATTATGAGTACCAAAAGGTTATATTGACAGTTAGAATGAGTTAATGCAGCAAGTCAATATTTGCAGTGTTGACCCTTCTTCTTCAGGACCTCTGCAATTCTCCCTGGCATGCTCTCAATCAACTTCTGGACCAAATCCTGACTGATAGCAGTCCATTCTTGCATAATCAATGCTTGCATTTTGGCAGAATTTGTTGGTTTTGTTTGTCCACCCGTCTCTTGATGATTGACCCCAAGTTCTCAATGGGATTAAGATCTGGGGAGTTTCCAGACCATGGACCCAAAATCTCTATGTTTTGTTCCCTGAGCCATTTAGTTATCACCTTTGCTTTATGGCAAGGTGCTCCATCATGCTGGAAAAGGCATTGTTGGGCGCCAAACTGCTCTCGGACGGTTGGGAGAAGTTGCTCTTGGAGGACATTCTGGTACCATTCTTTATTCATGGCTGTGATTTTAGGCAAGACTGTGAGTGAGCCGATTCCCTTGGCTGAAAAGCAACCCCACATATGAATGGTTTCAGGATGCTTTACAGTTGGCATGAGACAAGACTGGTGGTAGCGCTCACCTCTTCTTCTCTGAATAAGCTGTTTTCCAGATGTCCCAAACAATCGAAAAGGGGATTCATCAGAGAAAATGACTTTACCCCAGTCCTCAGCAGTCCACTCCCTGTACCTTTTGCAGAATATCAGTTGGTCCCTGATGTTTTTTCTGGAGAGAAGTGGCTTCTTTGCTGCCCTCCTTGAACCCAGGCCTTGCTCAAAGAGTCTCCGCCTCACAGTGCGTGCAGAAGCACTCACACCAGCCTGCTGCCATTCCTGAGCAAGCTCGGCACTGCTGGTAGTCTGATCCCGCAGCTGAAACAGTTTTAAGATATGGTCCTGGCGCTTGCTGGTCTTTCTTGGGCATGCTGGAGCCTTTTTGACAACAATGGAAGCTCTCTCCTTGAAGTTCTTGACGATGCGATAGATTGTTGACTGAGGTGCAATCTTTCTAGCTGCGATACTCTTCCCTGTTAGGCCATTTTTGTGCAGTGCAAAGATGGCTGCACGTGTTTCTTTAGAGATAACCATGGTTAACTGAAGAGAAACAATGATATCAAGCACCAGCCTCCTTTTAAAGTGTCCAGTGGTGTCATTCTTACTTAATCATGACTGATTGTTCGCCAGCCCTGTCCTCATCAACACCCACACCTGTGTTAATGGAACAATCATTAAAACGATGTTAGCTGCTCCTTTTAAGGCAGGACTGCAATGATGTTGAAATGTGCTTTGGGGGTTGAAGTTCATTTTCTAGGCAAATATTGACTTAGCAAGTAATTGCTGTTAAGCTGATCACTCTTTATGACATTCTGGAGTGTATGCAAATTGCCATTAGAAAAACTGAAGCAGTAGACTTTGTTACAATTAATATTTGTATCATTCTCAAAACGTTTGGCCATGACTGTATGTACAGTATGTCCACTTTCACAGCATGGATGTTTAAGCATATTTAAACTGTATAGAATGGTGAATTCGTCTTTTTTTTACATTTCTGCCTTTTCTGTGTAGTTTGTATACATTCTTTGTTATACTTTCATTGCTTTTCTTTCCAATATGATGATTTGTGGACTTAGCATTTAACGGGATTATTTGGCTCAGATATATAACTACTAGAATTGGGTCCCCTGTATCCCATTTTTTCCTTAACCCTTACCATGATTTCTTCCCTTCTATTGGGTTTCTTAGGTTCAGTGTCTTCTGAGTCATTGATTGTTATCTATTACAGGTGTGTTTTTTCTATGGGGTATAACCCGTGTGTTTGTAGACTATGCCTATGGCTGGAAACACACTGTCCGAGTGACATGCGAGTTAGTCGCACGAGTCTTGGATCATTCACCCGGCACAACCTGTGCCTCTTTGGACGGAATACTGTCAGTGGTATGCTTTTCTAGCTCCACTGCTCCCATCCAGAGAGAGGGAGGCCATCCCGGGTGAATGATCCGAGACTCGTGCGACTAAATTGCATGTCACTTGGATAGTGTGCTTCCAGACTACGGTCGAAGCATGTCAGGCTAGTACACATGGTTTGTAGTGCATATCCTCATGTTTTAATAGAACTTGAATAAAGATAAACCTTTGATGCTTTGAAGACCTGTGTGGAGTCCGGAATTCTCACTTTCCTAATTGTTTTCAAGTGGAAGCCAGCCACTTTCTGGTGAACTCCAGGACTCTTGTGCGGTGATAAGTGGTGTCAGCACTTCCCCTTCACCCCTTTACCTATACTCCAATTGTTGCTTGTCTGGTACTGGTATTCCAAGTGTCCCTTGGACATGGCTGCTGCTTTGGGTCTGTTCCTCAAATATTGCTTGTGGCTGGATGTGTTTTTTCTTCTATTTATCTGATTTCTGGTTCACTTTTATAAGTTTCAGGTTCATTTTTGTTGTTGGGTTAATTGGCATCTTAGCCTCTTGGTCAGGGAAGGTCATGTTGTCTGCACTCCTCCTTGTTTCCATGGCTTCCACCTCATTCAGATGTCCAGGTGTCTGTGTGTTTAACTTTGCTATCCTTCTGTCTCTGTCTGACATTTTCTTGTGTGGCACCCCAAGGGTTAATGTGCCACAGTAACATCATGCGGGTTCCCTACCCACAACACACTGACACTACACTAGCACTTCTGGGCCAGAAGGGGGAGCTAAACCAGCTCCCTTATATACTCCGGGTCAAGAGGAAGTAGTTAGTTGAGTCTAGAGTTAGTTCTTAGGAAGTTCAGTACGTGGCAGTACTGTGAAGAGTCCAGTTCCTGGGAGAACTGAGGGAGAGCTGTGTCAGGCTTCTCTACGGTCCGCTCACTGATTCCAGGCCTAGCCAGGGTCTGAGGGAAGGAGAACTGAAGACAAAGGAACATGTCTGGGAAACTGAGTGCCACCACCATTCACCCCGGAGAAGCGCAGAAATCGGATACCGGACACGAAACTGTGACTGACACACACAGCACAGTAAATCCCGGGATAGTGGAGGTTGTAGATCGACACTGTACCAGAGTGAAGCAACACGGCGGGGTCAGAAGCACACGGAAGACTCAAGTTGCCTAGCCAAGGGTACCTGTGAAGAGAGAGACAGTGCCAGCAGCTCAGCTAGAAGCAGCAGCAGGGCCACACACACAGCGCAGCAGGAGGAAGCGGAGGACCTGGACACGGTGGGAGCAACCCGGCCCCAGTACAAACTCCGTGGACAATAATATGCTACTACATCTGCAGTAAAGCTTTGGAAAACTTCAGAAACGTGAGTGTGTGATCCTTGAACCCGTCTCCACTATCCACCCCTTTATTACCACACCTATCATATCCATAATAGCCTCTAATTACCACTGCCCCGGGGAACCAGCCTCTACCTACGGAGAGCCGTTCCATCTAAGCTGCCCAACATCATCCCTGGAGGTTCTGCAGCAGCGGTGGTCACCCTGACCACAAATCGTGGGTGGCGTCACGACAAACTTTATCCCCTATATATATTCCCTTTTACTTGCGTAACCCGGGACATGGTCCAGACCAGGCCCTCCGTGACATCCCCAGCAGCAACCCAGTCCAGTACCGAGTACTCCGTCCCAGTGGGCTCCACACTTGCTTTAATTCACACATAGTGTGATGACTCAGCATCTAGCACATTGTGTGTAGGTGAACTATTCTTTATTATGCCATATGTACTATTTTTTTTGTTCTGCATGTAAAGGTTCTTATGCCATTGTTTTATGTGAGCCTGTCCGGTGCCCCTATTTGTCTGCTTATTTGTGGATTGTTTGCTGATTGCAGAATGAATAAGCTCCGTGAGCTGTACTAGACTTCATAATTTAGAGAACAAGTATGCAGTTGGATTGAACAAGTGTGAGCAATAAGGGAACATTTATCGTCCACCAATCCTGAAGCCTGAATCTCTGAAATGTACATTGGTGATTTGCCTGGGGAAGAAGTAATTGACTTCAACATGCGTGGCAGTGAATCACTTTTATTTGTTGATGCTTTCTTTCTGGGGTCTCCTTTTGTCCTGGCAGCGCAGTGTTTTGGCTGTGGTTCCACATAGAAGTCCGTTTTTGGAAGTGATTTTCATCACCAATCCGTTTTTTTTCTGGGTGCTTTTTGAGCCTCCTGCACTCCTGAACGTTTTTGGAATTTTCATTAAAAAAACGCATGCGCGAACGCATGCGCAAACGCAAGTGCGCGTTTGCATGCGTTCGCGCATGCGTTTCCCATAGGGCCCCATGTTAAAAAAAACGCATGAAAACGCATGCGTTTTTTAACTGATGCCAAAAACGTTGCATGCAACGTTTTTGACTCAAAAACGGACAGGGCAATGTTTGGAGCTCCATAGAAAAACGGACAGGGTGTTTATTACACCCAATCCGTTTTTCTGTCAGTTTTTGGACTTAGAAAAAAAAAAAGAGAAAACTGAAGCCAAAAACGGACTGAGGGCTTATGTGGAACCCCAGCCTTTGCCCTTTCATCTGTATCCTGCATTATCATTTGCCATTTTAGTACATTGGGCTTCACAATATTAGTGGTAGATGGCTGTTCCCTTATTGATCACATTAGTCCTCTAAATGTATGTAGTTGAATTGCCTGGGAAAGAAGTCATAGACTTCGAGACATGTGGCAGTGAATCACTTTCATTTGTTGGTGCTTTGTTCTCCGGGGTCTCCTTTTGTCCTGGCAGCGCAGTGTTTTGCCCTTTCATCTCTATCCGGCATTATCATTTGCCATTTCAGTACATTGGGCTTCACAATATTAGTGGTAGATGGCTGTTCCTTTATTGATCACATTAGTCCTCTAAATGTATGTAGTTGAATTGCCTGGTAAAGAAGTCATAGACTTCGAGACATGTGGCAGTGAATCACTTTCATTTGTTGGTGCTTTGTTCTCCGGGGTCTCCGTTTGTCCTGACAGTATGATGTTTTGCCCTTTTCATTTCCATCCTGCATTATCTGATTACCGAGGAGCTGCCGCAGACGTGAATCCTCATTAGAAGCTTCTGTAGTGGTTGTGGCTTAACACAACCCCTAAAAGTGTGAACCCTGCACTCTTCTTCATTGGAAATTGTCACAGAGAAAACCTATGTATCCTTTTTGCCTATTTTAGTTTTCTTGAAATGGCAGCTGAGGGATATAAAAAGGGGGGTGCTCCTGTCACTGGTGTGAGGCTGTGGTTCCACATAGAAATCCGTTTTTGGAAGTGATTTTCATCACCAATCCGTTTTTTTCTGGGTGCTTTTTGAGCCTCCTGCACTCCTGAACGTTTTTGGACTTTTCATTAAAAAAACGCATGCGCGAACGCATGCGCAAACGCAAGTGCGCATATGCATGCGTTCGCGCATGCGTTTCCCATAGGGCCCCATGTTAAAAAAAACGCATGAAAATGCATGCGTTTTTTAACTGATGCCAAAAACGTTGCTAGCAACGTTTTTGACTCAAAAACGGACAGGGCAATGTTTGGAGCTCCAGAGAAAAACGGACAGGGTGTTTATTACATCCAATCCGTTTTCTGTCAGTTTTTGGACTTAGAAAAAAAAAAAGAGAAAACTGAAGCCAAAAACGGACTGAGGGCTTATGTGGAACCCCAGCCTGATTCTATATAGCTTCAGCCTAGGGTCTACACTTTCAACTAGTGGATTACAGATGTCCTCTACTGCCCAACACTGAGCCCATTAATTCATTTACATAACCCAAATTGGAATAATCTGGTCACCTGTCACATACCTCATTGTCCTCAGTTCCCTAAGCTTACCAATACCTCCTCTCAGTTTGTGCCCTTTCAAAGCAGGGTGCTGCTGATTGCAGTTCTTTGTCTTTGATCCCTCAAAGTCATGGAGGTTTAGATCCCTGGGGAGCCAGCAGAAAAGTGAAACTCTGTCACATAAACTATTTTGTGTTCTTGCTAGAAATATATTATATTTCATCACCAACAGTCAACAGCATAAGGTTTTACTGGAGCATGGACATTCTGTGCAATGAGCCCCAACCTTGTGCTGTCATTTTAAACGAAGCAGTCACTGACCCTCTTGTCTCTACACAGGGTGCCTCTTATTTCATGCAGAGATGAACTGTACTGTATTCACTTTTCAGTTTGTTTATCTCATTAGTTCATTACTTTTCCATTTGTCACCAAGGTTTCTTTGAAGCAATTCCTTAGGCCCCCATCACACATAGCAAGATCACTGTTGCGCCACAGGTTTTGTAATGCAATAGCGACCTCGCCAGCGATCTTCCTATGTTTCACACGTAACAGTGAGCGGGCACAAGCAGTGACATCGCCAATTGTGTTGGAATGGCCTGGACCATTTTTTGATCAACGGGTTCCCGCTGGGCATCATGCATCGGTGTGTTTGATGCCTTAACAACGACCTCATTGGCGACTCAGAACTCAGTCACGTAGGTCTGAGTCGTCAGGCTAACTACTGTGTGACAGGGTCCCAACGACCACCGAGGTCATTATATGGGTCGCCGTATCGTTGCTGCGTCGTTGAGTAGATCTGACTACTTGACATCTCACCAGTTACCACGTAGCGACGTTCCAGCGATCCTTACCAGGTCGTATCATTGTCGGCATCACTGGAACATCGCCAAGTGTGACGAGACCCTTACTTGTAATGGACAATCTCTGAAGGTCTTGGGTGAATGGTGTTAAGTGATGGGGCAGCAGATATGTGTCTGTATAAAATACCGATATATGAAAAAAGTGTGTAGCCCAAAGTGATGGTACAAAAAATTTTCTTTATTAATAATTACAATACACAAATGTTAAAACAATTATTTTTGACAAGATACCATGCTCATATCCCAGGAAAGATCGAAGGACCCGACTAATATTTTGTTACAATTTTTCAATTGATGTATCACAGTAATCACTCTATATTACAACACAGATTCGACCATATCTTCCTGTAACCCTTAGTTCCATCAAAATTCGGTCAGAAAAACAGATTAAAAAATCCTACTGTCCACTAGACAAATGATTGTTATAATCCAGACATTAAAGATGTGATCAAAGTTGCACAATGTTAGTGAATATAGTGCGTCAGTGTATTAACCATAAAAAATTATACAAATAACGTACACCTTGTATCTCAAGTGAAGAAAACGTGCAAAGAATGTGAAAATTATATATATGCAATAGAATATACACAATAAAGTGCATTAAACAAGGACTGGATCTGCTTGGTTTCATCAGAGTCATAAACATCAAACCAAATGTGCTAAATGCGCAATTATAAGGTGCATGCAGTGATTTTTTCTGTGCTAGTGTCTCACTAATTAAAAGTACTGCCTAGGGTGCAGTCATGTCCAGTCATAAAATCACAATAACAGATGATAAAAAGGACAGGGGAGAAAAAGACAATCAATTAAAATTGACCAAATTCAAATAAAGGGTAGTAAGAGGATCAAGTTGGAGAGGCACTATTGTGCAGGGGCTCCTATATACATGGTGATGATTAACCATTTTTGGACATAGTACCCACTAACTAGAGTTATATGGGTCAATAGTTCCAATGAGGAGTCAAAGACATACAGTGTGTATGGTGGCCAAATAAAAGGTGTGCCTCTACCTCACACTAAGATCAGGTAGATAGTGCTGATACCAGCCCAAGCCCCTATGCGTATACAGGGAAAGAGGAACCTCTGGGCCCAATGTGGTAAAATAGACTTTGTCCCAATAAGAGGAGGCAGCAGGATCAAACCAAAGCCATCAATTGTTAGGTATAAAGTTAGAGGGGTCTATACAAAACCGGTCCTATAGGGGGATGTGCGGCTCACCCGTGACGTGTTTCGACAAACCTTCTTCACAAAGGTAGCTGGTGAGTTTGCCTGTGTGACAGCTCACCAGCGATCAGATAACAATGTCCCAGTGACCGCATCGTTGGTTGGGTCGCTGGGACATCGTTATGTGTAACAGAGCCATTAGAGTTTCCTGATTAGAAGGTGTAAAGTGATGAAAGCTCAGGAGCTCAAGTTCAGTGTTGCATACTACTAGGAACTATAGCTTCCCTCTGTTTTGTTTCAGAAAACAAAGTTATCATTAATTGTCATTGATGTGTTAGGAAATAGCGAGCTCCTTGAACTGGACACTCCCATCCAGCACCCCAGTTTCTTAGCTGAAATCCAACAAACACATAACTTCACTCTCAGGGGCCTTCCACTGGTCGTAGTGTTGTCCTCCAATGTAAATTTATCTCCTCACATGATTAGTTGACCTCCTATGGACACAGAGAGAACTAATGTTCTCCATATTTTGCTGCCTTATTTCAGGTATCAAAGTCTCTGGCTATGGTGTCTCATTATTTCCAAGTATCTTGAACTGACCTGAGAAACCAGATCACCTATTGACCTAATGGATAACAGAAAAAAAGATTGTGCTATATAGTGAGGACCCATATTAAGAAAGAAACAGATTTGGATAAATGAAGTTGTGCTCACCTGGGGAAGTTGTGCTTAGCCTCTGCACAACTAGAGTATAAGCTGTAGGTGAGGCAGACTACTGCTATGATGACACCGGCCTGGGTATTGGTCTGGTGACTAGCCCACGTGATCAAAGGGGGTGTCAGCGTGTGGCGTCACCGCAGGTCCTGTCAACAATCAACACGTCCAGATTAGTTTCACACCACAGGTCCTGTCAGGTATTTGGATGCCCAGAGAATCTACCACAACCGTTTTCCCCGAAGGGAGAATTGTTGCCATATGGAGAAAGAAGGATATTGCGGTGTTATGGAGCGCTAAGGCAACAAGGAAGGGAGGACCTGTAGTGTGAAGCTAATCTGGACGTCTAAATTCCTGACAGGACCTGTGGTGACACCACACGCTAACACCCCCCTCGATCACGTGAGCTAGTCACCAGACCACTGTAGAAGGAACCAATACCCAGGCCGGCGTCATCACAGCAGTAATCTGCCTCACCTACTGCTTATACTCTAGGTGTGCAGAGGCTCAGCACAACTTCCCCAGCGAGGGCTATTGTAATGCGTAGAGGCGTCAGAGAGCATTTGCAATTTCATTAATAAAATAGGTCGGTATACAATCAGAAGCCTCCCTTCCTTGCTGCCTTAGTGCTCCATAACACCGCAATATCCTTCTTTCTCTATACACCTATTGACCTAAGGCTGGCTTCACACTGCAGTTTTTTTCCCTGTTCAGGGTCCAACCGGTTTGTAGGCCAAAACCAGGAGTGTCTCCAAAACTCAGAACAGGTGGCAATCCTTTCAATTATACTTTTTCACTGCAAGTTCCTCTCATGGTTTTGGCACACAAACCAGATGGAACCTGATCAGGAAAAAAAACTGCAGTGTGAAACTAGCCTAAGAAGTACAGATCAATAATTAATACAGAAAGGAGATCTATGTAATAGATTTGTTATGCTGACTTCACATGAGTGTTAGTGGTACAGTGGTGATGGGCGAAGACAAGTATTAAGACAATTTGAAAAAATTCATATTTGGCTAGGAAATTTGATTACATTGAATGAGCCCCTATTGAAGGAAAAAAAACATTTATGCTGCTCTTAAGGCCACGTCACACCTGGCGACGCCGCCGGAGAAGTCGGCGGCGACTGGCGGGAACGCGCACGTTTTTGGCACCCCGCCAGCTTCGCCGTCCCCCATTTACATTGGGCGACACCTCCGGCGATGCACCGGCAATCTGACAGGCTCCACCGTCAGGGTGTCTCAAAACCCCAGCGGCGATGCAGTACAATGGGAGCCTATGGCTCCCATCGCCTGTCAGGTCACCATCGGCCGTGTACATGGGGCAATGTGTACACATCGCCCCAGATTGGCCGCCTGGTTTCACATCACTGATGTGAAACCAGGCGAGCACTCAGAGGCACCGACATCGCCCCTTTACATTAGGTGATGCAGAAGCGATGTCGGCGTTGATAGGCCACGCCCCTACGTCGCCTAATAAATCGGCAGTGCCATCGCCAGGTGTGACGAAAGGCAGTAATTCTGGTATTATTTAGGAGCGCTCAGTAAAGAGAAGCAGATACCAATAATTAAAGTAGACCTGTTTATTCTGGTTTGTCCACTACTCGCGTTTCAACAGCGACCTGCTGTCTTCCTCAGGTGGGGGTTTACAGGAATTGTGAGGAATGGTCTATTTAAAGGGGTAACATACAATTACAAAGCAAAAACACATGTGGTCAATTTAACCCCTACATACTCTTATAACAACAGCTCAGCATAATGGATAGATTCTAGATTCCTATACAAACACTAATTTCCCTAAAAACACCATAAATCATTTTAAAATTACTCATAAAACATCGCTTATTTCACATTCTAAATATTATTTTGAGTTAAATCCCCACAAAAAAATAAAAAATAAAAAAATATATTTATAAAAAAAAAAAAAAAAAAAAAAAAAATTTGAAAGTTAAAATTATTTTAAAAAAATTATTTAAAAAAAAAAAACTTACCCTTAGGGCACCTTCACACCCGCGCCCCGCTCACACACACCGGCAGCGCCCCGCGGAGGGGACCCGCAACGCGTCCGCAGCACCGCAAGCCCCCACCTCCACAACGGGAGCGCATAGCGCCGGGCACGACCGCTCACGACGGCGCGCGTCCAAACGCCGCCACATGCGATCCGTACACAGACGGATGCCTGCGCACAAACCACACAGTCCTGCCCACACCACGAACGCAAAATGTTGCATTCCCAATGCGGACGAGACCCGACCCTGCGCGCAGGTCACCGCCCGCGCACAGACCACACACGGCAGCAAATGGGCGCGCACGGCCACGCGCAGCCAAGCGCAACAACGTGCACCCCCACCAAAAAGATAGGGGCCCGCGACGCTGCGGCCACACCCCAGATCCCCCCCGAAGACCGCCGCGGAGGGGAACACGTATGTGAAGGCAGTCCTCATTTCCCCATTTATAAGTATATTCATATCTAGTAAAATAATTACAATAAATAAAAATAAATAACAGTAATCACATATTAAAAACATATTATATTCTCATAAAACTGCCCTATTGAATCATTAGAAAATCAATAAAATTCATACTCATAATATTACAATCCATACTCAACATTGAACTTCAGTATTAAAAATCAATAAACAGCCACACTAACACACAAGTTATTTAACATATGTTTCTATAGTTAAGTTCAAGCCCTCTGGGTACAACGTCCCCAATTTGAATATCCAGAAACTCTCTCTTTTTATTAGCATACCGTACCGATTTTGTACTGTGGATGGTATTTGGTCTATAATTGTTAATCTTAATCCTTTCGGATCTTTTTGGTGTATTAAGCAAAAATGCTTGGCTACACTGTGTTGCATCAACCCATCTCTTATGTTCTGGCGATGTTTATTCATCCTCCTGTGTACCGTTTGGATTGTCCTTCCCAAGTACTGTAAATTACACGGACATTCCAATAGGTATACAATATAAGTGGACTGACAATCCACTTTACATTTAATGGTGAATTTTTCACCAGTAGTGTTAGACTGAAACAATGCGGCACCATTTGTAATCATACCACTACAGAGGCATCTAGGGGTATTACATTTAAAACAGCCCCCTATTTGTTCCTCATTACCCGTGCCTTCATGTTTCTTTACTTGTGTATTGCTGGGTGCAATTAGATTTTTTAGGTTTTTACTTCTTCTATATACCACCTTTGGTTTTTTTGGCAAACACTTAGTCAGAATGGGGTCGGCTTGTAAGATGAACCAATATTTCTCCAACAGTCTTTCTACTCCTACACGGGATTGGTTATAAGTAGTTATAAGACTAATATCCCAAGTATTCTTTTCTATTTTAGTATCCTCATCTTGAGAGCCAATTTTTGAGATACAAGCCTCTTGGGATAATTCCCGTACTTTCTTGTACGCATCCCCTATTAATCTCTTGGGGTATCCCTTTTTTAAGAATCTTTGTTTTAAATGTTGTGATTCCTTATAAAAGTCTTGATCTAAAGAACAATTTTTCCTAATTCTCCAGTATTGCCCATATGGTATGTTTTTAATCCAAGATGGGAGATGTGCACTGGTAAATTTCAGGTAACTGTTTACGTCCACCTTTTTAAAATGTGTTGAGGTGGACAGCTTACCTGATGTATCCATTTTTATCTCCAGCTCAAGAAAAGAAATATTTGAACTAGACAAAGAGGCTGTAAATTTAAGGCCCCAAGGGTTCTCATTCAATTCTTCAATAAATTTCAGAGCGCTTATTTCGGATCCTTCCCATATTATGAATAAATCATCTATGTAACGACGATAAAATTTAATATGATTAGATGACATGTGGGACTGCGCGATGAAGACGGACTCAAAAGCACCCATGTATAAGTTAGCGTAACTTGGTGCGAATCTCGTCCCCATCGCACAGCCCCTTATCTGTCTGTATGTACATCCCTCAAAAGTGAATATGTTATTATTCAATATAAACTCAATTGCTGTTAATATAAAATTTCTTTGTTCAGTAGGCATTGTAGTATCCTTACTCAATGTGGACTCAATGGCCTTTAGGCCCAGTTCATGAGTAATGTTACTGTACAGAGAGGTGACATCTAATGTCATCAAAATACATCCGTTACATATGGGTAAATCCTTCAACAATCTAATAACCTCTGAAGAATCTTTCAAATAGGATTCCAACCTCACTACATAACCCTGAAGAAATAAGTCTACATAATGTGAGAGATTGGCCGTAATGGACCCTATGCCGGATATAATTGGGCGTCCTGGGGGATTTTTCTCATCTTTATGTAATTTTGGAATAAAATAGAAAAAGGGAACCTTATACATTGGGATATCCAAGAATTTCTTCTCATTTTTGTTTAAAATTCCGTTTTCCCATGCTTGCTTTATCATCCCATTGTATTTTAAAAATATTGAAATGGATGGATCATTCTCTAATTTTTGGTAGAAATCTTGATCATTTAGAATTCTATTGGCTTCTTTTTCATACCAAATTCTATCCATAACTACTACCCCTCCCCCTTTATCAGCATTCTTGATTATAATTTCTTTATTGTTCTTAAGAGATATTATTGCCTTCCTTTCTTCCTTCGATAAATTATCTATTTTTCTATATTGTCTAAATGAGCGTAATTCTTTCAAAATTAATTGCTGAAAGGTTTCAATGTGTGATCCTTTATGGTGTAGTGGGTAAAAATTGTTAGGTCCTCCCTTCACTGGAACATGGATATAATGGGAATTCTTCTCTATAGGGTCATTATCTCCTAATTGTTCTCCCTTTTTAATTTCATTTTCTTTTTCTCTACTCGAACATCTACTCTTTTCTTCTATTATAAAATGCCTCTTTATAGTAATTTTTCTGAATAATTCGTTCAGATCCACATAGAGATCAAACGTATTCAGTTTATAATTCGGACAAAAGGTAAGTCCTTTTCTTAAAAGTAAAAGAAAAAGGGGGAAGGGGAACAAGAGGCGCAATAGTGCCTTATCACTTAGACACTTATAGTACGGTGGTATAAAGGAACCACTCACCTATTTCAGTTGTGCGACCCACAACTGGTATACAGACATGTAGTGTTTTATCCGGATGGCTGCTGCTGGACTCCCACCGACCACTTGCACGTGGAATCACACAGTAAAAAATGGGAAAGGAAACGGTGTTCACCAGTCCGCGCTGCCAGGATCCACTTATTCCAGGGAAGAAACTCACGATCAGATGTGATATGATCAAAGGCTTTATTGCATCCAATAAACAACCCCTAATTCCTTAAATGAGGCAGATAAGAGACATATGTTAGATTTATTTCTTGAATACGAAAACAAATGTAAAATTGAAATAACGAATTATATTGATGCCCTATATCTGAAACGTTATATTGGAAACCGTTTAATTCCAAAAGGTTTAAAATTGTCTTTTAAATCATCGTACCCACATGACATTGAATTCACACAACAGTGGAATAATTATATGGTTACATGTTCTGTGGGTATGATGGAATTATTGGTAATCAAAAGATTATCCTTGGCAAACAAAGCCATGGATAAAATAAGAGCATTAAGAGGTAATTTGGAATTATATTCACTATCACGTGATTATGAGGAGTATGATCCACACCTAAAAAAGCGACTACAGAAATATGAGGATGAGGTGATAAAGAAAAAAAGCAATCAAATTTGCACGGGATAAAAAAGAGGTGATAACTCCAGAAGAACACAAGGATTTTTTAGATTTATTGAAATTAGGTGCCCCAGAACCCCTTAAATTTCAGGAATTGTCGAATGAAATATTGAAACCTAACAGTTCCCTTAGTTCTCTGAAGACTAATAAACAAAGAGATTTTTATGAGAAACATAGGAAATCTTTAAAAAAAATCTGCAAGGGTGCAAAATTTAGATGAGATATCAACCGAGATTATTTATAAACAAGATGATGATGAATCCAACAAGAGTAAGAAGGAGAAAGCGGTAATATTATTGGATTCACCGGTGGTAATAAAAACACAAAATACAACTCATAATAATAATATTGAGATGCTCAGCCCACAAGACACTACTAAATTGCATCTAGATTTTGGATTAAATGATCCATCAGTAATAGTACCTAATCAGAAGGATGCTCTTCTAGATTTATCATTATTCACAATACACCCTTCATCACAAATATCACTATCAGACACATTACCTTCACAATATCAGGAGGATTTGATAGCGATATCACAAGGCACTGGATTGATGCAGAAAATCCCCATAGATGGGTCACAATTAAGTGGGTTGAATATAGGAGAAATTGAAAACACACAAAAGGATGTACAAGCACCAAACATGTTATTAATGTCAGTAGGTAATTCACAAAGTTTATTTACACAAAATGATGGAGGAGGCATCCCATCTGAATTAAGTCTAGATAACAATTTGAGTAATGATAATAACATTAGTGAAAACCAACAGGGGGTTAATATCATTCCCAAAAATATACCTGAAATAAGAATTGAGGCAAGTAGCAATGTGGATGATCAGAATAATTTTGAGCCGAACGAAGTAAATAATATACGGGAATATACACAGGTAAATGAAAGTAAAGAAGGCTGGAATGAAATTAATTCAGGATCTATATGAAAAAAGACTGTTCCTCCAATGGAGGTTTTGTCATCACAATTGATACTAAACGCACCATTGATGGAACAATGTAATAATATAATAGTATCTTGTTCATCATCCCAAAACGCAGAAGTGAAAAAGAAAAATGGGGGTGATTTGAAGGACTCGAAGATCACTCAATTTTTTCGGTTGGCTCCAGGACGCCACCCCAAAAGAAAAAGAGGACACGGGGAAGTAGGGGCAATGGAAGAAAGCACTCTGGAAGTAATACAGGAAGAATCAAACCTCCAAAAAAGAACAAAAGCAGTGGAACAGTAACTGTAAATAATGAGCAAGATGATGAGAATATGAGAGGCATCTTCAATTTGTCTAGTCATGTATTAAATAATGGAGAAATATCACTTTTAAGAAAAGGACTTACCTTTTGTCCGAATTATAAACTGAATACGTTTGATCTCTATGTGGATCTGAACGAATTATTCAGAAAAATTACTATAAAGAGGCATTTTATAATAGAAGAAAAGAGTAGATGTTCGAGTAGAGAAAAAGAAAATGAAATTAAAAAGGGAGAACAATTAGGAGATAATGACCCTATAGAGAAGAATTCCCATTATATCCATGTTCCAGTGAAGGGAGGACCTAACAATTTTTACCCACTACACCATAAAGGATCACACATTGAAACCTTTCAGCAATTAATTTTGAAAGAATTACGCTCATTTAGACAATATAGAAAAATAGATAATTTATCGAAGGAAGAAAGGAAGGCAATAATATCTATTAAGAACAATAAAGAAATTATAATCAAGAATGCTGATAAAGCGGGAGGGGTAGTAGTTATGGATAGAATTTGGTATGAAAAAGAAGCCAATAGAATTCTAAATGATCAAGATTACTACCAAAAATTAGAGAATGATCCATCCATTTCAATATTTTTAAAATACAATGGGATGATAAAGCAAGCATGGGAAAACGGAATTTTAAACAAAAATGAGAAGAAATTCTTGGATATCCCAAGGTATAAGGTTCCCTTTTTCTATTTTATTCCAAAATTACATAAAGATGAGAAAAATCCCCCAGGACGCCCAATTATATCCGGCATAGGGTCCATTACGGCCAATCTCTCACATTATGTAGACTTATTTCTTCAGGGTTATGTAGTGAGGTTGGAATCCTATTTGAAAGATTCTTCAGAGGTTATTAGATTGTTGAAGGATTTACCCATATATAACGGATGTATTTTGATGACATTAGATGTCACCTCTCTGTACAGTAATATTACTCATGAACTGGGCCTAAAGGCCATTGAGTCCACATTGAGTAAGGATACTACAATGCCTAGTGAACAAAGAAATTTTATATTAACAGCAATTGAGTTTATATTGAATAATAACATATTCACTTTTGAGGGATGTACATACAGACAGATAAGGGGCTGTGCGATGGGGACGAGATTCGCACCAAGTTACGCTAACTTATACATGGGTGTTTTTGAGTCCGTCTTCATCGCGCAGTCCCACCCGTCATCTAATCATATTAAATTTTATCGTCGTTACATAGATGATTTATTCATAATATGGGAAGGATCCGAAATAAGCGCTCTGAAATTTATTGAAGAATTGAATGAGAACCCTTGGGGCCTTAAATTTACAGCCTCTTTGTCTAGTTCAAATATTTCTTTTCTTGATCTGGAGATAAAAATGGATACATCAGGTAAGCTGTCCACCTCAACACATTTTAAAAAGGTGGACGTAAACAGTTACCTGAAAATCACCAGTGCACATCTCCCATCTTGGATTAAAAACATACCATATGGGCAATACTGGAGAATTAGGAAAAATTGTTCTTTAGATCAAGACTTTTATAAGGAATCACAACTTTTAAAACAAAGATTCTTAAAAAAGGGATACCCCAAGAGATTACTAGGGATGCGTACAAGAAAGTACGGGAATTATTCCAAGAGGCTTGTATCTCAAAAATTGGCTCTCAAGATGAGGATACTAAAATAGAAAAGAATACTTGGGATTTTAGTCTTATAACTACTTATAACCAATCCCGTGTAGGAGTAGAAAGACTGTTGGAGAAATATTGGTTCATCTTACAAGCCGACCCCATTCTGACTAAGTGTTTGCCAAAAAAACCAAAGGTGGTATATAGAAGAAGTAAAAACCTAAAAAATCTAATTGCACCCAGCAATACACAAGTAAAGAAACATGAAGGCACGGGTAATGAGGAACAAATAGGGGGCTGTTTTAAATGTAATACCCCTAGATGCCTCTGTTGTGGTATGATTACAAATGGTGCCGCATTGTTTCAGTCTAACACTACTGGTGAAAAATTCATCATTAAATGTAAAGTGGATTGTCAGTCCACTTATATTGTATACCTATTGGAATGTCCGTGTAAATTACAGTACGTGGGAAGGACAATCCAAACGGTACACAGGAGGATGAATAAACATCGCCAGAACATAAGAGATGGGTTGATGCAACACAGTGTATCCAAGCATTTTTGCTTAATACACCAAAAAGATCCGAAAGGGTTAAGATTAACAATTATAGACCAAATACCATCCACAGTACAAAATCGGTACGGTATGCTAATAAAAAGAGAGAGTTTCTGGATATTCAAATTGGGGACGTTGTACCCAGAGGGCTTGAACTTAACTATAGAAAACATTGTTAAATAACTTGTGTGTTAGTGTGGCTGTTTATTGATTTTTAATACTGAATTTCAATGTTGAGTATGGATTGTAATATTATGAGTATGAATTTTATTGATTTTCTAATGATTCAATATTGCAGTTTTATGAGAATATAATATGTTTTTAATATGTGATTACTGTTATTTATTTTTATTTATTGTAATTATTTTACTAGATATGAATATACTTATAAATGGGGAAATGAGGACTGCCTTCACATACGTGTTCCCCTCCGCGGCGGTCTTCGGGGGGATCCGGGTGTGGCCGCAGCGTCGCGGGCCCCTATCTTTTTGGTGGGGGTGCACGTTGTTGCGCTTGGCTGCGCGTGGCCGTGCGCACCCATTTGCTGCCGTGTGTGGTCTGTGCGTGGGTGGTGACCTGCGCGCGGGGTCGGGTCTCGTCCGCATTGGGAATGCAACATTTTGCGTTCGTGGTGTGGGCGGGACTGTGTGGTTTGTGCTCGGGCATCCGTCTGTGTACGGATCGCATGTGGCGGCGTTTGGATGCGCGCCGTCGTGCGCGGTCGTGCGCGGCGCTATGCGCTCCCGTTGTGGAGGTGGGGGCTTGCGGTGCTGCGGGCGCGTTGCGGGTCCCCTCCGCGGGGCGCTGCCGGTGTGTGTGTGAGCGGGGGCGCGAGTGTGAAGGTGCCCTAAGGGTAAGTTTTTTTTTTAAATAATTTTTTTTTAAATAATTTTTTTTAAATAATTTAAACTTTCAAATTTTTTTTTTTTTTTTTTATATATTTTTTTTTTTTGTGGGGATTTAACTCAAAATAATATTTAGAATGTGAAATAAGCGATGTTTTATGAGTAATTTTAAAATGATTTATGGTGTTTTTAGGGAAATTAGTGTTTGTATAGGAATCTAGAATCTATCCATTATGCTGAGTTGTTATAAGAGTATGTAGGAGTTAAATTGACCACGTGTTTTTGCTTTGTAATTGTATGTTACCCCTTTAAATAGACCATTCCTCACAATTTCTGTAAACCCCCACCTGAGGAAGACAGCAGGTCACTGTTGAAACGCGCGTAGTGGACAAACCAGAATAAACAGGTCTACTTTAATTATTGGTATCTGCTTCTCTTTACTGAGCGCTCCTAAATAATACCAGAATTACTGCCTTTCATTACCATTATCCCTTATGGGATCTGGCTGGAGCTGCACCGTAGTGAGGAAGCTTAGTTAGAGAATCAAAGAACCTGCCCTGATGTCAGAGATCCCTGGTTAGAAGACCTAGGTGGAACACGTGACCTAAGGAGACGGCTGGGAGCGGCGACGCTTGGAGCGATAAATTGGAATCAGCAGCTACACGCTGACACTGTGGTTGTGCACGGACAACACAACCAGTCCAGGTGAGTGGTGATTACCGCCACTAACAATATATCCCCATTAGACCACCGGGTATTATTCAAGATTGCGCCTCTCATTTTTTGTTATTTCATGTCGCCAGGTGTGACGGCACCCTTAGTCTTCCAGCAAAAAGGTGTAGTAAACTCTACTCGCTCTTATAAGTAGAGATGAGGGAACTTTCCCCAAACATGTTCACCAATTTCAAATTCGACACAAACATTGCAGACTCGGTTTGTGATTGGAAGCATGAGCAATTTATTAATAAATTGGCGAACACTGCTTTGTTCGGGAACAAAGTTTAAAATTTTAAAATGGCTCTAAAACGCTACTTTAAGGTTTGGGGCCAAAAGGCTTGCTGGTAGGCCTGTTGGCTGAGAACACCCCTAATCTAAGGTTAGGTGTTGTTCACAGCTAGGTTAGGTGTTGTTCACAGCTATCGTTGTTTTCAATCTGTAGAATGTAATGGAGCTTTAAAAGAATGTTTTTACACTTCCTTGAGTTGGGACACCTGCAAGCTGTGAATTTTTGGAACGGTGGCAGATGTGTCAACAACTGTGAAATCCAGGAACTTTAACATTTCCTTTAAACATCCCTTTAAAGGGAACCTGTCAGGTCGATTTAGGCTCCAAAGCTATGACTACCTGTTCCTGCAGCTTCCAAGCACATCCCTAACCATCCCTGTCTGCCCTAATAGTGTCCTATATTGGCTTTGCAAAATTAGTTTGATACTCACATTTTCTCGTCAATGCAGCATCCAGTCTCCGGTGTGAGGAGACTGACTGGGTGTTCTCCTTTCCTCTGTCTGCCCTCCTGGCTTTTGTTAGCACGCCCTACTGGGAGTGAGAAGAGATTCCCCTGGTGCGCTCCCACCTCCATTGGAAGGTCCCGCTTTTGTGAATGCCGCTCCTGCGGCCATGAGTACGTGACTTCGGCATCTGCGCATTTGCGCAGCCATCATATTTCATTTTCCCGCAGCGACCGCATCATTTTCACTTCTGCGCACTTCGCAGACATCCGAGCCGCACTTGTCTGGCCTCTTTTAATGATGCGCTTCGGATTCACCAGGGATGTCATTTCGGCATCTGCGTAGTGCGCAGAAGCAGAAATGACGTGGCCGCTGCCTTAATCCTCCCTACTTAAATTTTTTGATAATGACCTTCAGGTTTACATTGGCTGTAAGCCATAATCCTCAAAGTTAAAAGAAAAAAACACTTGAAATAGATTACTCTTTTTGTAATTACTCAATATAATATATGCATTTCACTTTTTGGATTTAATTACTTAAATAAATTAACTTTTTGATGATATTCTAATTCATTGAGATGCACTAATAGCTACAGTAAAGCTTTGTTACTCCAGGCCTTTGTGTGCTGGACTGTTTCTGCAAATTAACCGGGGCTTTGATACTGCCCTAAATATACTGGTGAATGAGCCGCAGGCCTCCGGCCTGAAGGTGTGGGGTGTGGAAGTGCAAGACACTACACACACTCCTGTAGAATAGGCTAGGCATTTTCTTAGCATTGCACAAGGTGTTAATTTCATTACCTGTAGAGGTGATGATTCTAACAACTGTGCAATGCTCAGAACATTCTGAAAACGTGCAGTGTTTGGAGCCCTTGAGGACTATAGTGGCCTACCCTGCCTCAAAGTCTCTGTATAGGTAGCCAGGTGGGCAAGAGGAATCCTTGAGTCCTTTTACCACAAATGCGGCTCTCCCTGGACCATCCTAGGCCCTTTGCACGTACATTTTTTGATGCTTTTTAGACACAGATTTTGACAATCTGCATCAAAATATGCTTGTCTATCCTGAGGTAAGCAAAGTCTATGACAGGTCAGAAGTGCTGTGCCCATGTTACTTTTTTTTCCCTTGCAGATGTTGAGCAGATATCTTTCTTCTGCCCCCAGGGTTAAAACCCTGAGGAAGGGGCAAGAATTGCACCGAAACGCGTTGGTGAGAAGTCGAATAAAGGAGCAGCACATACAAGCATTATCAAGGCTTAGTATAAGGGAAGGGAAAGGGGGTATTTTGCTCACCACGGCTTCCAGAGGCTGTTAGTGCTCGGAGTAATGGCTGGTTCCCATTCACTTGAACAAATATTGAAGGAATTCCGGCACCAGACTTGTTGCAGTTAAAATTCCAGATCTTTATTCAGACATCCTTAAAAGCATTAATGGGGCACGCAGCCCCCTTCCTTCACGCCTGGCGCGTTTCGGATACAAAATCCTTAGTCTTAGTCAAGTCTGGTGCCGGAGTTCCTTCAATATACATACAAGCATTGTCTTCTTTCGCATCATTTCAGGCAGCAGCGCGGACCAAAGACACCACTTTAAGTACAACGGCTCTCCTTAACTATATTTATGAAAAAGAGAAACTAGCAGTATATCCACAATAAGTTAAGCTTTATTTAACACATTTTTAAAAAAATAATTAATAATAAAATCACTTCAAAACATGGAGAATGTCAGTGAAGGTACCACTAAATCGGGACATCTCTAATTATCCATAAAGCACATAATTATAAATAGTTACAATTCCAGAGAGACATACACATGTTAGTGCCAAAACATTTATTTGGGATTTAAACAATCCTTATGTAAATACATAGCTACTTAAATTATATTTCTCTTGGACATATAGGATCAGAATCACTGTGAAAAAAATCCCACAAAGTGCTGAAATGAACTTCCTTTGTCAAATGAAGCTGCTGATTCAAAAAATACCAGTAATCTATATCCCAATTATAAATACAAATTATAGATCAAAAGTGGAACCAGACTAAATTAGTCCAGAGTGATATTCAAAATAGAGATTAAAAAACTAAAAGTTAAAAACATAATAATTCTAAGTGAATTGAATAGGAATGAGCGAGCATGCTGGCCGGTGCTCAGTGCTTGCCCAAGCATCTCAGTACTTGGGATGCTCGGAGCTCGCCGAGTATCGGGGATATGCGCGGGCACATGCTCGGCTCCCCCTCCCTGCATTTTGGCATTCTTTACAGAGCCAGTCCACATGCAGGGATTGGCTGCCATACACTGTAATGCCACAGCCATGTTGATTTTGGTATTACACTGATAGACTGGCCGCACAGAGTCATCAGGTCTATATAAGATCTAACGGTGGTGTGCTCGTCACTCTGCTCGCCAGTCAGCTAGCTTAGGGAGAGGTGCTGCTGAGCTAGGGACAGATTTAGTGTGTCTTAGGTAGTGTTGGAACTAGGTAGGGTACACAATCCATCTAAACAAACAGACCATTTCAGGAATAATCCAGCTGTATACAAGCAGTGTATATAGGCAAGATGGGTAAATAGCAGACTGCGGTGCATATAGCACAGGAGGCTCCACTCCACTTACTCTGGTGATTCTGTAGCCTGTTACACAGATCCATCTCTAAAAAAACAGTTCTTTTCAGGATTAATCTAGCTGTATACAGGCAGTGTATATTGGCAGGGTATATAGCAGACTTCGGTGCATATACCAAAGGAGGCTCCACTCCACTAACTCTGCTGCTTCTGTAACCTGTTACACAGATCCATCTCTAATAAAGCAGCCCTTCTCAGGATAAATCCAGCTGTATACAGACAGTATATATAGGCAGAGTATATAGCAGATTATGGTGCGTATAGCACAGGAGTCTCTACTCCACTCATTCTGGTTTTTCTGTAGCCTTTTACACAGATCAATCTCTATAAAAAACAGTCTTTTCAGGATTAATCCAGCTGTATATGGGGCACCCCAGAGTTCAGATGCCTCAATGTCATTATCTCCCCCAGGGGGTAGTGGCATACTTGATAGCAATAGAGGGTATTTACACCATGCAAAACCAAAACACACAACACCTTTCTGCCTCCAGGCCTGAAGGGGGAGATCTAAACCTGGTTTCAGGGCAGCTCCCTTATAAATTCTGGTCTGGGGCGGAGTTAGTTACTTCAGTTCTTAGGAAGACTGAGGAAGACATCCTGTGGACTAGAGCAGTGCTAAGCTCATCCCAGGAGAGCTAGACTTAGCTTGAGTGACCCATAAGAAAGGGTCTGAGGAAGGAGACGTGAGTTGGGGAGCAGAGAGGTGTCGAGCTCACCCCGGAGGAGTAAGCACCAGGAAACGGACATCGGAGTCCGATGCTGTGCATGGCCTAATGTCCTGGCAGCCAATACCAGAGGGTGAGGGATTCCAAGTGTTCTGTTCTCCCCAAATGGTTCGGGGGCTCATGAATTTAAACAGACAGCTAAACCTTTATACTGAATCCAATGAGAAGACTGTGGTGAAGTCTGTGCTTTTATTGAACGTTGCAGTATATTTGTATATGGTAAAACTGGAAACAATCATAATACAGAACAATCAGTGCATAGTACAGCAGAACACACATTATACATGGATATACAATATGCATGAACTAGTAACTAATCTAGATTATAACTGGCTGAGCTAGGCTAAATTAGAGCAGAAAACAACTACAGAGAGCATGGCTACATACCGGCAATGCAATCGTATGGGGACAGTAGTAGATGTGTCTTTTACATCCAGGGATGAGGATAAAATGGAGACTGAGCTACCATAATGCATTGCAAGGGGAGGAGAATCAGACATAGAAATGGAAGAAATAGACTGCAAATATGGCACTGGCCGCTAGAGGGAGCTAAAGCATTACAAATGAAGGAATTTTTTCTACTTTACTGGAAACAGTTGATAATTTCTACAGCTTACTAACCAATAACAAACATTACGCAAAAAACAAACATTTGGAAATGAATTGGGTGTCGGAGACAGAACACCAAGTCCCCCATCTACACAAAGTGCCCGGAGGCAAAGCAGCAAGAAGAGCCCAGGAGCAGCTGCCCATGAAGTGGGGCTGGAGAAGGACTTGAGCTGCCTGTCATACGGCACACAGCAGGAAAGAGCAAGAGAGGGCCGCAGCTAAGCTGAAGCTGCTGCAGGGACCCACAGGAGAAAGATCAGCAGGGAGGCCTCAGAATTTTCCGGGTGTAGAGATCCCTGAGTTACGTGAACTCGCAGAACAGCAGCTGTGGTGGAATCAGTCTTGCCAGTAAAGGATTTGAGAAACCAACAAAACGTGTCTCTTAATGCGCACCCTCCATCCTGCACCCTACACCCTTCTACATCCATTACCCTGGGGATCCGCTCCACTCATGGGGAGCCACTACATCCCAGCTGCCCATCTATCATCCCCAGAGGTTCTGTAGCAGTGGTGGCTTCTCATCGCCACAAACCACGGGTGACATCATGAATAACGTTCCCTATACTAGCCAAGAACTCCCTTTTACACTGAACCCAAGGTCACAGAAGCCAGGTCTCGACCCCTGTGTCTCCCCAGATGTGCTGAACAGCACGATTCTGAGTAACCCACGGTCCTGGGGTGCGTCTGCTTTTGTCATCACGAACAGGATATCGTGCCCGATATATACAGGTACGAACTTTATTGGTGGACCTTTAGTGCCATGTCAGCTTTTGTCATCACAAACAGGATATCGTGCCGATGTATACAGGTACAAACTTTATTGGTGGAACTTTTGTGCCACAAACTTTATTGAACTGTGTTTTTGAGTGTCACCATTGTTGAGACATGAGGCAAGTGGAAAGCTGAGGGGGTGTGTCATTGTGGGCGGTACCCTGCCAAGAGCTTGAAAGGAAGCCCAACCTGCACTCCGGTGGGGATGAGAAACCCTGTCCCAACAGCGGAACTAATGGTGATCACCCCCACGGAAGTGATGGACCCGAAGGGCCAAAGTTCACTAAGGGGAGGAAGATGTTGGAGCCGGGTGGAGAGGAGCCTGGGCGGGGGGCGGCTGCAGCCCAGCCCGCAGCAACTGGTGCAGCCCAAGTGCCAGCCGTAGCCCCGGTAATGCCGGTCCTGATGCCGTACACACAAGGTGGTTGCCGCAATACTCAGGGGAACCAGATACCCTGACCGACTTCAGGGAGAGACTGGACAGTTATTATAAAGTGTACCCCTGATGGAAGACCAGAGAGTCAGCATATTGATTGGGCAATTACCTGGTGCAGCCCAATGGGAGGTAATGTCCTAGCCGGACACTGATAAAGACACTGTTGAACATTTATTGGCCAGACTGAAAGTCACCTTTGATACCTGTATCGCTGCATAGCTGAAAATAATGTTCTTCGGGTGTACATAGAGGGTGCAGGATAGCGTCAGAGACTTTGCTTTAAACCTCCAGGAAGCGCTGAGGGCAGTCAAACACACAGACCCTGCTAGTGTACTAGAAGAGAACAAGTTGCTCATTGAATAGTTCATTGAGGGGCTCCTGTACCCTGCCCACATAGTAATACTGCGAATGATAGCCATTCAGAACCCTGATCTAGAGTTTGCACAATTTAAAGACAGGGCCACCAGGATACTGAAAGAAGAAACAGTCAGTGGCCCACAACCTGCACAACGCCTGGCCATAACATACCATCAACAGGGGGTGCGGACCCCACAGACCACCGCTCGTGCCAGTTCATAGACTCTTGAGCTTATCACTACCGAGGTTCTAAACTTAAACATTCAGGCACGGATTAATAGCGTAACAGAGAAGGCCAAAGCTATGCAAGCAATGCAAGGATCCAAGCCGGCAGAGAAGATCGAGTTGGCTTCCAGCAGAGATGACCTCCCATGGATGCATCAGAGGAGGAACCCAACAGGCAGAGGACGACCCACCAATCGCTATGACCCAGAAGGGAAGCCCATTTGCCACCGCTGCGACAAGCCAGGCCATGTTGCAAGATTTTGTACTTTAAACGAGGATACCCTAGGGTAGCGGGACACCCCTCAGGAATAAGAACATGATGCCCACCGAACTGGTGCGACAGGTACATGGGAGGATGCCCAGTCTTGCCTGTCTTGCTAGATGGCATTCCCATGTACGCTTTGCTGGACACCGGCTCGCAGGTGACATCAATACCGTATATACTTTACAAAAGGTACTGGGCAGACTCTGACATTCAACATCACCCACATGACAATTTTGTTATTCATGCTTGTAATGGTAAACCTGTGCCAACGATTGGATTTTAAGAAGTCACCATAAAGGTGGGGTGGGTGAAATTAAAAGCCAGGGATTGATAATTGTTGATGTTGATCGGCAAGAAAGTAACTCAATGATAACCTTAGGCACTAATGTGATTGAGAATTGTCTAGGGAAGACTATTGTGTTGTTTCAACGGTTGCCGAAACTGCCATCCTCGGGCATTAACAAGTTCTGCAGAAAGAGATAAAAGCCCCGATGCAGAGCAGCAGGTGGAGTTGTTTGGAAGAGAAGTTGGCAGTTTAAGAGTATGTGATCCAACACCCATTGTAATACTCCCAAGAAGTGAAATGTTAATCTGGTGTAGGGTAGCAATAGGCCTTAAGGGACAAGATTACCAAGCTCTGGTAGAACCCATGTACTCAGACAGTAGGCTCACTGTCCGGACAGCCAGAGGGGTAGTTGACGTACATAAGGCGAGGGTACCAGTATGTGTTTTAAACTGCGATGAAGAAGAAGTCAAACTGCCTAGGTATGCTACCATAGCTAAACTGTATACTGTTGATAATAACTCCATTAAGGCAGTAGAGCCCTTGAACCCATCTGAACAGGTGGAAGACAATGGTTCTGAGGGATAGCTGGAGGATTGGTGCCAAAGTTACATGTAGGCACAGAGTCCACTCCTCCACACCAAAAGCATGGAGTTTAATGAGTAGTGCGGGAATATGAACAAGTCTTTAGTAAACATCCTTTAGACTTTGGGCAGGTAAAAGGTTTCAACAGCATATCCCCACAGGTGATTATCCACCCATTAAAGAAAGATACAGGCCTGTTCCGCCAGCTCACTATCAATGTGCCAAAGAGATGTTACAGGAGATGAAGGAGGCTGGGGTGATAAGAGATAGTTGTAGTCCCTGGGCAGCTCCTCTAGTCCTGGTGAAAAAGAAAGATGGTACAATGAAAATGTGTGTAGATTACAGGCAGATTAACTGCATTACACATAAGGACGCATACCCACTACTAGCTGCATTACGAACTGCTAATTTACTTTTCTACGTTAGATCTTACCAGTGGATTTTGGCAGGTTCCTGTAGCAGAGGTGAACCGAGAGAAGACAGCGTTTGTCATGCCAATGGGCCTTTGTGAGTTCAACTGTATGCCATTCGGACTCTGTAACGCACCGGGAACATTCCATAGGTTGATGGAGTGCTGCCTGGGACACAAGAACTTTGAAACGTCTTATTGTACCACGGCTGCCCACAGTGTTTTCTTGGACTAGTCTCCCTGATATCAGTAAATACTTTGAGATGTTGGTCTACTAGGCATTGCTCCCACCTGGCCAGAATCCTACTCCACACTGATGAGGGGAAACACCCCAAAACAGCTGTCTGTGGATGGATAACTGGCCTTGGTATTCCCTTGTCATATCTTTAAACTCATGAAGAGCTGGATATTGACTTAAAGGGCCACTTAATATGGTGGTTATGGTGGTCTCCTCCAGGAGCCACCTCATGACTAAGCCCTTCCTGGAGGAATATCTGGCTAGTCCTGTGTTTGAAACTCCTAAATGAGGCTTGACAGACTCTATTTGCATATTTGTAATTCCCAGGGGGCAATGCGCCTAGGAACTCACTGTGTTGTGCGCTCTAGCCGGCTGCCGCAGTGTTTTCTTGGACTGGTCTCCCTGGGATCAGTGAATGCTTTGTGATGTTGGTCTACTAGGCATTGCTCCCACCTAGCCAGAATGCTACTCCACTCTGATGAGGGGCAACGCCCCAAAACAGTTGTCTATGGATGGATGGATAAATGGCTTTGGTATTCCCTTTTCATATCTTTAAACTCATAAAGAGCTGGATATTGACTGAAAGGCCACTTAATATGGTGGTTATGGTGGTCTCCTCAAGGAGCCACCCCATGGCTAGGTCAGTCCTTCCCTGGAGGGATATCTGGCTAGTCCTGTGTTTGAGACTCCTAATCGAGGCTCCACAGACTCTATTTGCATATCTTCTCCTAGATTATATCATGTCATAGTCTACTTCAAGACGTATGAAGACCATCTGGAGCACTTGGCTGAAATGTTTGAAGCATTGTCCAGCTGTGGCATGAAAGTGAAGCCATCCAAGTGTCACCTGTTCAAGCCAAAGTTACAGTACCTCGGTCATGTTGTCAGTGCAGATGGTGTAGCACCCAATCCAGAAATAGTCACTGTCATTAGGGACTGGCCAAGATCCACCACGGTCAAAGAGGTCAGGCAATTCCTGGGGCTGGTAGGATACTACAAGAGATTCAACAAGGAGTTTATGAAGATGGCTGCACCCCTGCCAGACCTCCTGGTGGGCCAGTCCAAAAAGGCTAAGAACCTGAGTCCTCCTTTTTGAATGGGGTAGTAAAGCAGAAGAGTCCTTCAAGCAGCTGAAGTGGGCACTGATGGGGGACAAGATTCTAGCCTATCCTGATTACTGCCAGCCATTTGTGTTCTACACTGACACCAGTAATGTGGGATTAAGAGCAGTATTATCCAAAGTGCAAAAAGGCAGAGAGAGATTCATAGCCTATGCCAGCAGGAAACTCCGTCCTATGGGAAGGAACCAAGAGAACTACAGCTCATTCAAGTTAGAGTTTCTAGCCGTAGTCTGGGCAGTTACAGAGTGTTTCAAGCATTACCTGGCTGGAGCGAAATTTATCATCTTCACGGAAAACAATCCATTGATCCACCTGCAGACAGTGAAGCTAGGTGCACTGGAGCAGTGGTGAATAGCCCGGTTGTCAATTTACAACATTACCATCAAGTATTGGGCAGGCCACAAGAACGCCAATGCCGATGCGCTGTCCAGGATGCCGCATTTGCAGTATGTGGGAGAAGACCCGGAGGAGCTGGAAGATATAGAGCTACCAGCTTTTCACCACCCTCATGTGATGCAATGTAAGAACTATGTAAAGGATCAACGTCAAGAAGCCAGGCTGAACCCGTTACCCCACGATGGATGGGCAGAGACTCAAGACAGTGATCCAGCTGAATGCTTAGTCAAAGAATTGTTGATGCAGGAGGGCTCATATCCTGGTCCGATGCTCTGCAAGAAGTCCAACAGCAACAAAAGTATGAGGCAGCTGTGGAAAAAGAAGAGCAGACTGTTCATCTATGGAGGTAAATCATGCATGCGTTACCCCAATTCCAGAACCCATGAACTTGTCTGGCAAATAGTAGTGCCAAGAAAGGATGTCCAGATGGTGCTAGAGGCCAACCATGATGGCGCAGGGCATTTCAGGTGGAAAAAAGTGGAGGTTCTGCTGAGAGAAAGATTCTACTGGGTTGGCATGAGGAGAGCCATTGAAAACTGGTGCAGAGACTATGGACCATGACACCTAAGAAGAAAGGATTGAGATACCCAGAGGGCTCCACTACAGCCAATCATCACAAAACACCCGCTGGAACTTGTGGCCTTAGATCGAGCGAAGTTGAGTCCAAGTAGGACAGGCCATGTCTACGCCCTCACCATAGTAGACCATTACTCTCATTTTCTGGTGATAGTACCTGTGAAGGACCTCACAGTCAAAACAGCGGCTAAAGCATTCCAGGCTCACTTCTGTAGAAACCATGGTTATCGTGAACAGGTATTAACAGACCAAGGACCAGCCTTTGAAGTGGATATCTTGAAAGAGTTCTGTAACATGTATGGGTGTAAGAAGTTAAGAACTACTCCGTACCACCCACAAACAAATGGAATGTGGAAAAGATGAACCAGGTAGTCATAGACCTGCTGAAAACATTGCCAATAGAAGAAAGAAACATGTGGCCAGAAACGTTGCCAGGTCTAGTGGACTTATACAACCATGTCCCAGTGAGTTCCACCAACTGTACTCCAGCATATCTCATGAGAGCAAGTCCTGGTAAATTTCCGATTGACCTGGATATGGGAATAGTAAAACCAGATGTAGATTCACCAGATTCTGATTGGTATACAGAAAGCCAGCAACAGTACCGTAAAGTACAAGAGAGCGTAGAAAGAAGTTTGTCCCAAGCTAGAGAAAGACAAGAGAAATCCTATAACAAGCATGTAATAAAGTTGTTATGTTATGCATGCTCTTGCAGAGCCGGGCACTGCCACACAAACTTCCACCCTTTTCCGGGGTTCTGCACTGCTTCTGGGGACACCTGCTTAAAATGCTCCTCACACCGCTCATCAGCTTCCCTCGCCGGCGTTCTGTGACCTCGTGGTGCACTTCCAGTCACATACAGTGTTGGCCAAAAGTATTGACACCCCTGCAATTCTGTCAGATAATACTCAGTTTCTTCCTGAAAATGATTGCAATCACAAATTCTTTGGTATTATTATCTTCATTTAATTTGTCTTCAATGAAAAAAACACAAAAAGATTTGTCCTAAAGCCAAATTGGATATAATTTCACACCAAACATAAAAAAGGGGGTGGACAAAAGTATTGGCACCCTTAGAAAAATGATGTGATGCTTCTCTAATTTGTGTAATTAACAGCACCTGTAACTTACCTGTGGCACCTAACAGGTGTTGGCAATAACTAAATCACACTTGCAGCCAGTTGACATGGATTAAAGTTGACTCAACCTCTGTCCTGTGTCCTTGTGTATACCACATTGAGCATGGAGAAAAGAAAGAAGACCAAACAACTGTCTGAGGACTTGAGAAACCAAATTGTGAGGAAGCATGAGCAATCTCAAGGCTACAAGTCTATCTCCAAAGACCTGAATGTTCCTGTGTCTACCGTGCACAGTGTCATCAAGACGTTTAAAGCCCATGGCACTGTGGCTAACCTCCGTAGATGTGGATGGAAAAGAAAAATTGACGAGAGATTTCAACGCAAGATTGTGCGGATGGTGGATAAAGAACCTTGACTAACATCCAAACAAGTTCAAGCTGCCCTGCAGTCTGAGCGTACTACAGTGTCAACCCGTAATATCCGTCAGTGTCTGAATGAAAAGGGACTGTATAGTAGGAGACCCAGGAAGACCCCACTTCTTACTCCGAGGCCTAAAAAAGCCAGGCTGGAGTTTGCCAAAACTTACCTGAGAAAGCCTAAAACGTTTTGGAAGAAAATCTCTCTTTTTGGGCAAAGGTATCAACATAGAGTTTACAGGAGAAAAAAAGAGGCATTCAAAGAAAAGAACACGGTCCCTACAGTCAAACATGGTGGAGGTTCCCTGATGTTGTTGGGTTGCTTTGCTGCCTCTGACACTGGACTGCTTGACCGTGTGCATGGCATTATGAAGTCTGAAGACTACCAACAAATTTTGCAGCATAATGTAGGGCCCAGTGTGAGAAAGCTGGGTCTCCCTCAGAGGTCATGGGTCTTCCAGCAGAACAATGACCCAAAACACACTTCAAAAAGCACTAGAAAATGGTTTGAGAGAAAGCACTGGAGACTCCTAAGGTGGCCAGCAATGAGTCCAGACCTGAATCCCATAGATTACCTGTGGAGAGATCTAAAAATGGCAGTTTGGAGAAGGCACCCTTCAAATATCAGGGACATGGAGCAGGTTGCCAAAGAAGAATGGTCTAAAATTCCAGCAGAGCATTGTAAGAAACTCATTGATGGATACCGGAAGCGGTTGATCGCAGTTATTTTGGCTAAAGGTTGTGCAACCAAGTATTAGGCTGAGGGTGCCAATACTTTTGTCCGGCCCAGTTTTGGAGTTTTGTGTGAAATGATCAATGTTTTGCTTTTTGCTTCATGCTCTTTTGAGTTTTTTCATTAAAGACAAATTGAATGAAGTTAATAATACCAAAGAATTTGTGATTGCAATCATTTTCAGGAAGAAACTGAGTATTATCTGACAGAATTGCAGGGGTGTCAATACTTTTGGCCAACACTGTAGGTCCCGTAGTCATAGTGATAAGAAAGCTGCAGCACTCACCGGTCAACAGAAGAATTTCCTTTATTCGCTTCACACTTTAGTGTTTACATAGCGGTACTGCGATACAGCAAAAGTGCAGGGGTGTTGGGGGAGGATGGGGGGTCCTCAACAACAGACCATTTTGCGCCTCCTCTCGGTGCTTCAACAGGTTACACCTCTACCCCATCCTCTACCCTCCCCCATTTGCTCCTCATACAGCCCCCATCCTCTACCCTCCCCATTTGCTCCTTATACAGCCCCCATCCTCTACCCTCCCTCATTTGCTCCTTATACAGCCCTCATCCTCTACCCCCATTTGCTCCTCCTACAGCCCCATCCTCTATCCCCCATTTGACCCTCATACGGCCCCACCTCTATCCCCCCATTTGATCCTCATACGGCCCCCATTTTCTATCCCCCCATTTGATCCTCATACAGCCCCCATCCTCTACCTCCCCATTTGCTCAACACAGTACCCATACACTCCACCTCTCCCCTTTGCCTAATTACTTTTATTTTCAGTAGCAACTTCTCTTCTTGAACTTTTACTAAAAAGGGACCATTATGCCACTGGACTGGTTGTGGTAAAGACTGCTTGTAAATACAATCATCAGCCAATAGTGGAAGGACTAATCACCAACATGACTGCTTTTTCATTTTTATTGTTTTTTGTATTTTTGAATGTTTGAGACTCTGCACACTTTCATTGTCATTTAATGTTGTCATTGTTCATGTTTTTTCCTTTTGAAAAAAGTTACCTCAGTCCAGGAGTACTGAATTTAACTAGGGGGAATGTGACACCCCAGAGTTCGGATGCCACAATGTCATTATCTTCCCCGGGGGTTAGTGTCATACTTGAGAGCAACAGAGGGTATTCACACCAGGCAAAACCAAAGCACACAACACCTTTCTTCCTCCAGGCCTGAAGGGGGAGATCTAAACCTGGTTTTCAGGGCAGCTTCCCTATAAATTCTGGTCTGGGGCAGAGTTAGTTAGTTCAGTTCCTAGGAGGACTGAGGAAGACATCCTGTTGACTGGAACAGTGATAAACTCGTCCCAGGAGAGCTAGACTTAGCTTGAGTGATACATAGGCAAGGGTCTGAGGAAGGAGAGCAGAGCCTGGGGAGCAGATCAGTGTCAAGCTCACCCTAGAGGAGTAAGCGCCAGGAAACAGACACCGGATGCTGTGCAGGGCCTAACATCTCGGCATCCAATACCGGAGGGTGGGAGATTCCAAGTCCCCCATCCACGCAAAGTGCCCGGAGGCAAAGCAGCGTTAAGAGCCCAGAAGCAGCCGCCCATGAAGTGGGCTGGAGAAGGACTCGAGCTGCCTGTCATACAGCACACAACAGGAGAGAGAGAAAGAGGGCCACAGCTAAGCATAAGCAGCCACAGGGACCAACAGGAGAAAGCGCAGCAGGGAGGCCTCAGAACTTGCCGGGTGTGGAGAACCCCGAGTTGCTCCCAGATTACATGGAGCTGCAGAACAGCATCTGTGGTGGAACCAGTCTTGTCATTAAAGGATTTGAGAAACCAACAAAACGATAGTCTGTCTGTTAATGCGCACACTCCATCCTGAACCCTACACACTTCTACATCCACTGCCCTGGGGATCCGCTTCACCCGTGGGGAGACACTACATTCCAGCTGCCCATCCATCATCCCCAGAGGTTCTGCAGCAATGGTGGCTACTCATAGCTGCAAACCACAGGTGGCATCACAAATAACTTTCCCTATACTAGCCACAAACTCTCTTTTACACTGAACCCAGGGTCATGGATGCTGGGTCTCGACCCCTGTGACTCCCCAGATGTGCTGAACAGCCCAGTTCTGAGTATCCCATGGCCCTGGGGTGCGTCATATACAGGCAGTGTGTATAGGCAAGCAGGGTGTATAGCTGACTGCGATGCGTGTAGCACAGGAGGAGGCTCCACTCCACTCACTCTGGTACTTCTGTAGCCTGCTACACAGATCCATATCTACAAAAACAGTCCTTTTCAGGATTAATCCAGCTAAATACAGGCAGTGTATATAGTCAGGGTATATAGCAGACGTGTATATAGCACAGGAGGCTCAACTAAACTCAATCTGGTGCCTCTGTAGCCTTTTACATAGATCCATCTCTAAAAAAAAAACAGTCCTTTTCTGGATTAATCCAGCTGTACAGGCAGGGTATATAGCAGACTTCAATGCATATAGCACAGGAGGCTCCACTCCACCCATTCTGGTGCTTCTGTAGCCTTTTACACAGATCCATCTCTAAAAAAACAGTCCTTTTCAGGATTAATCCAGCTGTTTGCAAGCAGGGTATATAGGCAGGATATATAGCAGACTTCGGTGCGCAAAATCACAGGAAGCTCCACTCCACTCACTCTGGTGCTTCTGTAGCCTTTAACACAGATTCATCTCTAAAAAAAACAGTCCTTTTCAGGATTAATCCAGCTGTTTACAAGAAGTGTATATAGGCAAGCAGGGTTTATAGCAGACTGCGGTGCGTATAGCACAGGAGACTCCACTCCACTCACTCTGGTGTTTCAGTAGCCTTTTACACAAATCAATCTCTAAAAAAAAATTATTTTCAGAATTAATCCAGCTGTATACAGACAGTGTATATAGGCAGGTAGGGTATATAGCAGACTGCGGCTTGTATAGTGAGTCGCTCACTGGGGCCATGGGGTACTCAGAATCGAGCCCTCAGTCTCTCTCTCTCCCCGTCATCTGGGTTTGCTGGGTTGTCACGGTGACGTGACCCGGCTCTGTGTGTCCCGGGCGGTCAATAAAAAGGGAAAAACAGTTTTTAAAGGATAAATCGTGACGCCACCCGTAGTATGTGGCTATATGGGTCCACCGCTGTAAACGGGACTGCTGGGGATGATGGTGGGTGCAGCAAGATGATGAGGGTAGGGCTGGTCCCCAGGGCAACCATGAGTGAAGAATAAGTACAAAGTCCCCAGTACCTTCAGACAGCATCCACAATCTATGCACTGTCACAATTACCTTCCCACAGGCAAATAAAAGAGTCCACACAATACTGGGCTTTACCGGGCTTTTACTCTCAACTTCCAGTTGTACAGTTCACAGCGGACCCGGGCTCTCTCAGCAGGTTGAATGGCTTGTCTGCAGCACTCCCTTTCTGTGTACCTCTCGTGCCCTCTCGTCCTCCATTCCGTATACGAGTTACGGTCTGGCTGTCACGGGTTCTCAATGTTCTACCCCTTTGGGTCACCAGCCCTAATTCGATGGCTTTCCCTTCACCGCACCGGAGGTTTGGTCTCAGGACATGAAGGCCCCAGTTCCAGTGGTTGACGCCTAAAGCTACCTAGCCACATCTACAGAGCCGGCACTCTGGTCCTGGTCAAGCCACCAGTGTCCCGTGTCCACCTGGCTCCTTCAGTCTTTCCTCGGTCTCAGCCTGGCTCACGGACTGGCCATCGGTGGCATAGGCTGCCGGGCCCCGCTATTCTCAGCTTGGTCTCTGTCACTGGTTAGCTAATGGGTGTCTCTGCTTAGAAGTCTGTCTCTCTCTCCTCCTCTTCTTCCTCTCACTACCTTATTTCTCGCGAAGAACCTCCAAGAACCCCTCTAACTTCTGAACCTCCCCTAGCTTAGTGTTCCTGGGTTTTAACCAGTTCCTCCACCCCTTTTCTGGGTTCTGTTCTAATTTCCACCCTCCGTTTAGCTCCTCCCACCATCCCTTGCCTGACATGAAGTAACTTTGGCTTAGGATGTGTGTGTGGGGCGTGGTGCAAAGTGACCGATTTACCAATCCCCCAGCTGCTGTGCTCTGTTTTGGCCACCCATCCGCAGCGGTGCCACACTCTCCCAGAGCAAAGATTAGCACGTCCGTGTGCTAAACACCGATACGGTGTTTCACATTAGCCCACATTTTCTTTATGCATTTAAACAATAACAACATAACAGGTTACAAGAATTCTTTTGCTTCCCGTAATGAGAGGTTCTTGACTTTAACGTTACGTAACAAAAAAAACATTCCTTATTATGACTATGGGATGGAGATAAAAAAAAAGTAGAAAAGTGCAAAAACAGTTCATAATTGTCCATTGTCTCTTCACTTGTCGTCTTCGGGAACCCACAAGAAAAACCCATTGCAAGCTTTGAGCGCGGCGACAGGGACTAACACTGACCGATTTTTCGGCTGCGCCAGTGTGTTTTTAAGCGATGCGGTCACAAGTGCTAATTATCCACAGTGCAAAATGTTCATTCAACAGTCCAATTCACACACACTAATAAATACACTGCAAAATCAGCTATAAAACCAATAAGGTGCACACGGACATTCACAAGCTATATACACACGGAGTCCTGTTCACTCACTGTCCATGATCATAATGTTCATTAGTAATGGGAGCACTCACTCAGGAAAAACAAAGGGAAACAATGTCCAGTTTGCAGCCTTGCCAGACTCTAGTGCTGCTTCCAGGGTAACACCTTTTGCCTTGCACAGGTCACATGCAGATTACACACAGGTGGATTCTAGGTGGAGTACTCCAGTCTCTGCGTCTGCGTTGCCCGGTTGCTTATGATCAGTGTCACCGGAATGGAAACGGCTGCCGGTGTCTCCTCACGCTACAACCGATGGACTCAGCGGGCATAGGAACCTAGCTCTCCCTCCCAGCGTACAAATGTCACATGGTCTCCGGGGTGTAGATCCCTACCTGGGTGACCAACAGGCAGGTGTGACTCCACATCCATACGGGGCAAGAACATCTCCCGAGTGACTCTAGGCTCTTTGATAAAGCCTCAACTGTCCTTCATACAAAAGGTGACGACAACCCCTTCTTGTCGTGAGGCTTGACTGATGACTGCCGTAGCTCGAGCCTCCGCTTTGAACTGGATGGTCCTCTCCACCTTGGCTTGTCATTGGGCCCATTCTTGTTCCTTCAGTGCCTCCCATTTGGCTATCTGGACCCGTTCTCGGCCCGCTACCACTTCCCCTGGAAACCCCATTAGTGCCCCATTGGGATTCTTCTAGTAGCACACTATAGGTTCTCCTGGGCTTCAAGGGGCCAGTAGCTCTGGGATCAGAGGCTCAGCCAAGCCCTGGACCAGGTTAGGGATGTCCTCCCAGGCGAGTCCGGGGCATGTTGGGCCAGGGCTCAAGGGGGCAGGGCTGTCTATCAGCACTAGGGGCTGCTCCAGTAGCACTGGGGTCATCGATGTGCTCACTCCAGTACCCGACTCGAGCTCCAGGGCTGCCATCCTCTCCTGCAACTGGCTGGGTTCTGGGGAACCGGAGGAGTTCTTCCATTGCACCCCGTCTTCTGCCATTACCGGGCCTTCTCGTGCACTCTCCTGGCAACCACACTGCTGGCTCACCGTTGTCCACTTTCCTTTCTCACCCTCCCTGCGCAGGAGTTGCTGTACATTCCTGTCGTCGGTTGCCACTTCTCCAAGCGAGGCTACACAGAAACGTGAGTTTACAGTTTCTTGAACCGCCCTCCCAACTCTTGGACAATGGAAGGGGTGTGGATTTCATTTTGCACTCTTTGTTGGCCTGGCCCACGGTGAGAGGCCATGACACATCCCTCTCCCAGCACATGTTCTCAGTCCTCTAGGGCCATCATTACTCTGCATCCTGTAAAAACACAGTCTTTGGCACACTAGACCTGGATTTACCGGGTGGTACATCCTGTTCGTGATGCCAAGTTCAGTCACCCACTGAGGCCATGGGGTACTCGGAAGCAGACCCTCAGTCTCTCTCTCGCCGTCGTCTGGGCCTGCTGGGTGGTCACGGTGACGTCAATCGGCTCCATGGTCTCAGGTGGTCAATAAAAAGGGGAAAAACAGTTTTTAAAGGATAAATTGTGATAACACACCCATAGTGTGTGGCTATATGGGGCCATCGCTGCAATCGGGACTGCTGGGGATGATGGTGGGTGCAGCAATATGAGGAACCCTCTATGGGTAGGGCTGGTCTCCAGGGCAACCGTGAGTGAAGAATAAGTACAAAGTCCCCAGTACCTTCAGGCAGCATCCACAGTCTATGCACTGTTGTAATTACCTTCCCACAGGCAAATAAACAAAATCCACACAATACAGGGCTTTACTGGGCTTTTACTCTCAATTTTCAGTCGTACAGTTCACAGTAGTTCTCAACAGTTCACAATGGGCCCGAGCTCTCTCAGCAGCTGGGATGGCTTGTCTACAACACTCGCTTTCTGTGTACCTCTAATGCCTTCTCGTCCTCCATTCCGCATGTGAGTTAAGGTCCGGCTGTGATGGGCTCTCAGTGATCTACCCCTCTGGGTCACCAGCTCTAGTTCGACGGCTTTCCCCTCACCGCACCAGAGGTTGGGTCTCGGGAAATGAAGACCTCGTACTCCGCCTTAGTTCCTGTGGTTGGGGCCTACAGCTACCCAGCAACATCTACAGAGCCAGCACTCTAGTACTGGCCCAGCCACCAGTGTCCCAAGCAATTGGGTCCTCCTAGCTCCTTCAGTCTTTCCTCGGTCTCAACCTGGGTCCTGGACTAGCCATCGGTGGCATCGGCCGCCGGACCCTGCTATTTTCTGCTTGATCTCTGTCACTGGTTACCTGATGGCTGTCTCTGCTTAGAAGTATGGTTCTATCTCCTCCTCTTCTTCCTCTCACTACCTTCTTTCTTGTGAAGAACCCTCCAAGAACCCCTCTAACTTCTGAACCTTTTCTAACTTAGTGTTCCTGGGTTATAATCCAGTTCCTCCACCCCTTTTCCGGGTTCTGTTCTACTTTCCACCCTCCACTTAGTTCCTCCCACCATCCCTTGCCTGACATGAAGTAACTTTGGTTTAGGATTGGAGTTGTGTGTGGGGTGTTGGTGAGAAGTGACTGATTTACCAATCCTAGCTGCTGTGCTCTGTTGTGGCCACCCATCAGCAGGGGCACCGCAATAGTACATGAGGCTCCACTCCACATACTCTGCTGCTTCTGTAGCCTGTTACATAGATCCATCTCTAAAAAAACCAGTCATTTTCAGTATTAATCCAGAAATATATAGGCAGTGTATATAGCAGACATAGGTGTGTATAGCACAGGAAGCTCCACTCCATTCACTCTGGTGCTTCTCTAGCCTTTTACACAGATTGATCTCTAAAAAAAAACAGTCCTTTTCAGGATTATTCCAGCTGTACAGGCAGTGTATATATGTAGATTATATAGCAGACCTCGGTGCGTTAAGCACAGGAGGCTCCACTCCATTCACTCTGGTGCTTCTGTAGCCTTTTACACAGATCCATCTCTAAAAAACACAGTCCTTTACAGGATTAATCCAGTTGTGTATATAGGCAGGGTATATAGCAGAGTGTGGTGCATATAGCACTGGAAGCTCCACTCCACTCACTCTGGTGCTTCTGTAGCCTTTTACACAGATCCAACTCTTTAAAAAAACAGTCACCACTGTGGACTGCGGTGCTGGCTGCATGCGATATTTAAGCTACCGTGCGAGCTGGAAGTGGTATTACAGCAACGCACTGGCCAAGAAAAAATTATAGATTACGCAAAACCAGTCACCACTGTGGACTGCGGTGCTGGCTGCGTGCGATATTTAAAGTACCGTGCGAGCTGGAAGTGGTATTACAGCAACGCACTGGCCCAGAAAAAATTATAGATTACGCAAAACCGGTCACCATTGTGGACTGCAGTGCTGGCTGCGTGCGATATTTAAGCTACCATGCGAGCTGGAAGTGGTATTACAACAACGCACTGGCCCAGAAAAAATTATAGATTACGCAAAACCAGTCACCAATGTGGACTGCGGTGCTGGCTGCGTGTGATATTTAAGGTACCGTGCGAGCTGGAAGTGGTATTACAGCAACACACTGGCCCAGAAAAATTATAGATTACGCAAAACCAGTCACCACTGTGGACAGCGGTGCTGTCTGCGTACGATATTTAAGGTACCATGTGAGCTGGAAGTGGTATACAACAACGCACTGGCCCAGAAAAAATTACAGATTAAGCAAAACCAGTCACCACTGTAGATTGCGGTGCTGGCTGCGTGCGATATTTAAGGTACTGTGCGAGCTCAAAGTGCTATTACAGCAACGCACTGGCCCAGAAAAAAAAAAAAAATTACGCAAAACCAGTCACCACTTTGGACTGTGGTCCCGGCTGCATGCAATAGTTAAGGTGCATGCTATTAGGTAGTAGAGCAGCAACGCACTGACCCAGAAAAAAATTACGCTGCAGGGGTAAATGTGACCCCAAAATTATCTGGTGACAAAAAAAAATAAGCTTAGGATTTCAGCACTGAGGAAAGCTGACTGAGCTAAGCTATGAGGTCGGTGCTGTGTGTAACGGTAACGCTGCTCCTGCCTGTCTCCCTGCCCTACAGTCCCTTACAGAACTCCTGCATCCTGGTAGCTCTTAAAAACGCTTTTGGGTTAAATGTTAGGAATCTTTAGGTTGTTTTCCTACACTCACTGACACTCCCTAGGATCTGTTGCAACGTTCCCTACACTAGCTCAGATCGACACAGGAATGTGCCCAAAATGGCGGGGGAAAGGCTTATATACAGCCTCTGAGTCATACATGACTTAGGCATGACACTGGACAGCAGCCAATCTTAGAAATGTCACAACCAATATGGCTGCGGCATTACTAAGTATGAATGGCTAACATGCTGGGCTGGCTGTTAACATTTTACATATTCTATATTCGGCGAATACCGAATACAGAATACGGGAGTAGACACGCTCATCCCTATTACTCGCTGCTAACAGCGGGTGTTTGGTAACAGGTCTGGTTTTGTAGACGAATCCGGCTCCATAGACACCCATGTTAGGTTGCATTGGATTGACCCTGACCGGTTTTGTACGATTCTTTATAACCAGAGAAAAACGGATTGTCCCGGTTTGCCCCGGTCCGGGTCAATCCGGTTCAGTTTAACATTGTTGTCTATGGGACCGGATTGAACCGGACCGGTTCAGTCCGGGACAAACGGTTTCAATTTACAGCTACCGGCTTTTTACCACCGGCTTATAAACAATGAATTAGGGAATTGCAGGTTTTTCCTCTGCTGCCAGACCTCTTTATAGGGTCCAGCAGCAGAGGAATAGCATTTCCCTTGATTTAAATTGGACCCGTTACTGTGCGAGTAATCGCTAGGAAACTTGCAGAGTAAGGAGTACCCTACTATTCGGCGAGTAACAAATATTAACGAGTAGACTTGCTTATCCCTACTCAAGGTATATGCAATCCTAGATGACTAAAGCAACAGGTCTCTAGCCAAGTCCATCTTCTTCAACAACTTCAGCATTATAGGACCCATTTTTCCCTACTCCTTGAGGATGTGTTCAAGTTTCGTTTAGATGGCAGGGAGGAAAGCAACCAGATACAAAGTGGAGTCCAGATGGCCAGACCTGCCTGCCAGATTTCCAACAACAGGTCCAAGATACCTTCATGGGAAGTAGCAGCACATCACCCCACACCTGAAGCATACAGCTCATCTGATACCTGAGTTGGACCCAGAAGCTCCAATAGCTTTACTACTGGGAAGAGATATACTACGAGTCCACAAGACTAGGGAGTATATCAATGGCTTCCAGAATGCTCCATATGCACAGAGGATTGACCTTGGATGGGTCATTGTAGGAGAGGTTTGTCTAGGAGGAGCACACAAGCCAGCCTCAGTCAACAGTATGCTCACCAGCACACTAGAAAATTGACGTCCATCTCTCTTCCAGCCATGTTAGAACAGTCTCCTGGTAAAGGAATTACTGAACAGCACTCCCCTGCCTTGACCTTTCTCGGTTTCATTTAACAAACACCATGCCTGCAAAGGTGATCAAGACCACATAGGATGTACAGTCTTTAACAGGACAAAAGAAAACAACAAGACAGTGATGTCTATAGAAGACAGGATGTTCTTGGACATAATGGATAGAGAAATAGTCAAACACAAGTCAAACAGATGGGTCACACCTCTACCATTCTGACTTCGGAGAAGACGCCTAACCAACAACAGGGAACTGGTCTACAGTCGATTCATCTCCCTCAGACACAAGCTTCAGAAGTCACCTGAGATGAAGGAACATTTCTTTACATTCATGGGAAAGATATTCCTGAACAACCAGGCAAAGATTGCACCTTTACTTTGACACTCAGAAGAGTGTTGGCACTTACCCATCTTCGGTGTGTATCATCCCAAGAAGACAGGTCAGATAAGATTAGTATTCGACTCCAGCACCAAAAGCAAAGACATCTCATTGCACAATGTTCTACTGTCAGCCCAGACCTCAGTAACAGACTTCTAGAAGTACTACTATTTTTCTGCAGAGATACGGTGGCATTTAAGGCTGACATACAGCAAATGTTCCACTGTTTTCTCGTCAAAGAGGAACACAGAATCTACTTGAGGTACTTCTGGTATCGCGACAGCGACCCTGACTGGTTTTGTACAATTCTTGATAACCGGAGAAAACCGGATTGTCCCAGTTTGCCCCGGTCCGTGTCAATCCGATTCAGTTTAACGTTGTTGTCAATGGGACCGGATTGAACCGGACCGGGACAATCCGGGACAAACCGGTTTCAATTTACAGCTACCGGCTTTTTACCACCGGCTTATAAACAATGAATTAGGGAATTGCAGGTTTTTCCTCTGCTGCCAGACCTCTTTCTAGGGTCCAGCAGCAGAGGAATTGCATTTCCCTTGTGTGAGTAATTGCTAGGAAACTCGCAGAGTAACGAGTAGAGCGAGTACCCTACTATTCGCCGAATAATGAGTAGTAACGAGTAGACTCGCTCATCCCTAATGAATACTGTTCCATGATTCCATCATGTTACTCATGATCATGAGTATGGCTAATCAGTAGCCGAAACGCGTCACCTAAAGACCATGTTACACTGACCTTTTGAAATTTTATGTGCCAAAAATTGTTCTTAACCAACTTCTATTAAATGGTAATTTCATGAAGAACTTGGAGTTCCAAGTTCCTACACTCACTGGATAATCATTATGATGTGTTTAGAGGCAGCATGAAGCCCGCTGACATCCGTGCTGAGAGGGAGGAACACAGGAGAAGGAAAACAGGTGAGAAAACATAATCTTTGTTCTTGATGTAAAACTCATACAGAAAGGTATTCTTTAGTGATGGGCGAGTCCTAAATTACTCGGAATCGCTTGACTCTAGCGAGTCCGAGCCCGGGACTCGCTACTCGTTGCGAGTCTAGCGAGTCCAATGTTAATGAATGGGGAAGCGAGTAATGTGCGATTTACAAATCGCAGATGTGTCTCGGAAAGCGCTCACATTGCCGTTTTGGAAACCCCACTTGCAACAGTTTTTTGCCACCAAGATGGAGTTAGGTGGTACTGATTACTTATGGGGATCCATATTGTGAAAACTGATTACTTATGGGGATCCATATTGTGAAATTTTTCTGTATGGTATATTGGACCCCATAGGTAAAACGTATGTATTTATTCTATATATATACTACTGTAACCAGTTTTGGGCAATTGGCAATGAGGTTTTCAATGGTATATTATTATCATATGAATTGTTATGGCTATATTTGGCTATTTTAAGTGTTTTTATCTTTCTGTGTGATCATTTTTTGACTGTGTGTGTTTTTTTGATATGTAATAAACTTTGCTAAATACTTTTGATTAATTTTGGAGGTTGTACCGCTTTCTTGGACCTTTTCTTGACAATTTTCTGTGGTGCTATAGGCTAGGGATGGGCGAATCTACTCGCTAGGACTCGTTACTCGGCGAGTAGTAAGGGACTCGCAGGACTCGGTAGTCTGCGAGTTTCCCAGTGATTACTCGCACGAGTCCAATGCAAATCAATATCAATCCTAGTTTTGTCAGAAACGCTGACAAAACTAGGATTGCCATTGATTGCATTAGACTCGGCTACTGTGCCAGTGATAGCAGGGAAACTCGCAAAGTAACTGCTGTTTCTTTGCGAGTCCAGCTGTCTTCTCTGTGCAGCTCCAGGGTCCTAGAGCCCGCCTGCTCACAGAGATGATGTAGCAGTGCTGAGATTGTTCTCAGTCTGCTCATTCCCTGTGTATAGACATCTATATTTATGCACAGGGGATGTAGCAGAGAGGACATTGCGTTTTGGACTACGTCGGACAGAAGAGGATTTTTTTAATTAAAGATGGAGTCCCTAATGGCTTTTTTTTTTATTTCAAATAAAAAATTTTCTCTGTGTTGTGTTTTTTTAACCCTTTATTGGAGATTCTTAGTGGCTGGGTCAAACGTGGCCTGACATTAAGAATCTCGGGCTTAATACCAGCTTGTATAACAAAGCTGGTATTAACCCGTTTATTACCCAGCGTGCCACTGCCACCAGGGCCGCTGGAAGAGCGGGGTTCAGCGCCAGAGGATGGCGCTTCAATGAACGCGCCATCTTCTGGGGCGGCTGCGGGCTGCAATTTGCAGCGGGGGGTGCCCAGAAAGATTGGGCATCCCTGCGCTGCGGATTCCAGCCCCCAGCTGCTTAGCTGTACCTGGCTAGATATAGAAATTGCGCGGAGCCCCACGCATTTTTTTTATTATTTAATGAATTTCAGAGTCAGAGTCTCAGAGTCAGAGTCTCAGAGTCAGAGTCTCAGAGTCGGAGTCTCAGAGTCGGAGTCTCAGAGTCGGAGTCGCCTCAGAGTCGGAGTCGCCTCAGAGTCGGAGTCGCCTCGGAGTCGGAGTCGTCTCGGAGTCGGAGTCTCCTCAGAGTCGGAGTCTCAGAGTCGGAGTCGCCTCAGAGTCGGAGTCGCCTCGGAGTCGGAGTCGTCTCGGAGTCGGAGTCGTCTCGGAGTCGGAGTCGTCTCGGAGTCGAGTCGGAGTCGGAGTCGTCTCGGAGTCGGAGTCGGAGTCGTCTCGGAGTCGAGTCGGAGTCGGAGTCGTCTCGGAGTCGGAGTCGTCTCGGAGTCGGAGTCGTCTCGGAGTCGGAGTCGGAGTCGGAGTCGTGTCGGAGTCGTCTCGGAGTCGGAGTCGTCTCGGAGTCGGAGTCAAAAAAATGCGTGGGGCTCCGCGCAATTTCTATGTCTAGCCAGGTACAGCTAAGCAGCTGGGGGCTGGGGGCTGGAATCCGCAGCGCAGGGATGCCCAAGCTTTCTGGGCACCCCCCGCTGCAAATTGCAGCCCGCAGCCGCCCCAGAAGATGGCACGTTCATTGAAGCGCCATCCTCTGGCGCTGAACCCCGCTCTTCCAGCTGCCCTGGTGGCGGTGGCACGCTGGGTAATAGAGGTTAGGGCCAGCTTTGTATTATCAGCTGGCCCTAAGCCCGACATTTATGGCGGTCACGCCAATATTAGACATGACCGCCATGAATTTCTATTAAATTGTTTTAAAAAAAACACAACACAGAGAATTTTTTTTATTAGAAATAAAAAATAAAAAAAATAGCCATTAGGGACTCCATATTTAATTAAAAAAATCCTCTTCCGTCCGACGCAGTCCAAAAGGCGATGTCCTCTCTGCTCATCCCTGTGCATAGATATAGATGTATATGCACAGGGAATGAGCAGACTGAGAACAATCTCAGCTCTGCTACATCATCTCTGTGCACAGACATTCATGTCTGTACACAGGGAATGAGCAGACTGAGAACAATCTCAGCACTGCTACATCAGGCAGCAGGCATGCTCTAGGACCCTGGAGCAGCCAGCACACAGAGAAGACAGGACTCTTATCTGTGCGAGTTTCCCAGCGATTACAGTTGCAAAGTAAACGAGTCCAATGCAAATAAATGACAAAACTAGGATTGCTTCAGGCTGAAGCTTCCGAGACACATCTGCGATTTGTAAATCTCACACTACTCGCTATTACTCGCTTCCCCATTCATTAACATTGGACTCGCTAGACTCGCAACGAGTAGCGAGTCCTGTGCTCGGACTCGCTAGAGTCAAGCGATTCCGAGTAATTTAGGATTCGCCCATCACTACTATAGGCGTCACCTGCTGGCGGGTTAAGTGCATGCTAACACTTGGCAGTGAAGCAGCACACTAGTCCCTGCAAAAATTATTAAGTGCGCACAAGTAGTCGCACAAGTAGGTGGCGTACGTGCTATTTGCAGCTAGGAGAGCAGCAACGCACTGGTCTGCCACAGAGAAAAGAAAACTGAAGGGGTTATTATGACCCAAAATCTATCAGGTGCAAAAATATAGGAAATAGTACCTCATCTAAGCCTCTGACTTCAGCTATTAGGACAGCTGAGTGAGTAAGCTAAGCTATGAGGTCGGTCCTGTGTGCACTGTAAGGCTGCACCTCCCTGCCTGCCTGCCTACAGTCCTCTACACAGTACTCCTCTGTCCTCCTGGTAGCTCTCACAAGAGCTGTTTGGGTTAAATATAAGGAATTTTTAAGTTTCCCTACACTGACTGACACTCCCTATGATCTGCTCCAGCATCTGCCTCACCCTGCACTAGGTCAGATCTCACAGGAATGTGGAGGAAATGGCGGTGGCAAGGCTTATATACAGCCTCACCTCTCATACATGACATAGGCATCACGATGGACAGAAGCCAATCATAGTCCTGCCACAACCAACATGGCTGTGGCATTACTGAATATGATTGGCTAACATGCTTGTCCATCTTCACAAGTTTTCTGACCTAACACGCTAGGCTGTCTCGGAAGCTTTGTCGGAACATAACAGATTCTGTATTCGCGAGTCCCGAATACAGTATACAGGACTCGGATTCGTAAACTCGCTCAGACTCGCTCAGACTTGCTCAGACTCGCTGCTGACAGCGGGTATCCGTGAAGCGGTGCGATTGTTTAAACAATTTGGGGAGATTCAAGCTACATAGCGATGTGATATAGCGAGTCTAGCGAGTGAGAAAAAGTAAACTCTGACAAAACTAGGATTGCCATTGACTTGCATTGGACTCGTTACTGTGTGAGTAATCGCTGGGAATCTCGCCGAGTACCGAGTCCTGCGAGTCCCTTACTACTCGCCGAGTAACGAGTCCTAGCGAGTAGACTCGCCCATCCCTAGTATTCTTGTCTTTCCTAAACTCTTGTTGGAAGTTAGCATTCCCCCTTGGTGAAATACACTTGTCCCCAAGTGTGTCTATCCTGACCTGGTAGAGAGCTTTTTTATACTTTTAATAAACAATAACGGGTAACATTTCTATTTACAAACAATACGCATCATGTTTCTTCTCTTTATGGGAGGCACTTTTCTTGTAACGTTGCAAACTCAATATCGACCCAACGGACTCGGTACACACATTGCAGACCCAGTGGTAATTGTCCGTCACCAACAAAGTGTCCTTTGTCACCGCTGGGCTGCTTCAAATCACACAAGAGTCTCTGGCTTAGCCGTTTCAGTCCAGGCTCAAACATAATGCAAAAGGGAAAAAGGGCAGAGTTCTCAATAATGTCCTCGAGTCTACAAACGGGATAAATTGTACTGTTTCACATTATTACTGTTAACTATATACACTTACAACGGGTATTAGCATGGCTTAAATACAGGATACACGGATTGCAAACCACCCGAGTGGGCCTGCGTGTCACTCATAGGTTACTTTATCGCCACGAAATAAGTCTCGATCCGGGTGACTGCTCTGTAGGTGGGATTCTACCTCCCGCCTTCTCACAAAGATCTTATCATGAAGGACAAGTTCCCGCACAATCCCCCACCCGTCGCTCAGGTTGAATGACATCACGATACCTGATTTCCGTTGATCGGGAGGCAAAGGAGGTCGCAGGTGGGTCTCGGCTCAGACTGTCCATTTAATTTTGCCACCATTGTTCATGACGGCGTTGTCATGCCGTCTGGTCAGCCGGGCTGACCTGGGGGTAGTTGTCCGGTAACGGGGAAATGGATCCTGAGGGACTCCGGGGAGCTTGGATGGTGGTGCGCACCCCTTGTGTGGTCTCACGCTGAAAGTCCCCGCCACTCCATCAGGCTGCTTCAGAACCAGTTGCTCTGGTCCCTTTGCTGCTGTCCTCCGGGTTGCTGTAAGTGGACTCCTCCTCCTCGGAGACGGTCTGGTTGTCGTCCCCCTCGATGGCCTCGATGATCACTCCTGGCTCCGGGTCCGGTTCTCCTGGGTCATAAGCCTCTGTCGCTGTTCCTTCGGGGTTTGTAGTCTCCGGCGTCATGGCCCCATCACTGTCTGCGGGCAGGTCCTCCGGGTTCTCCATCTGTACCCCTGCTTCTGCTCTGCTCACAGGCTGCGGACCACTGGCAGGGTTGCAACTGGTCACCAGGTGCTCCATCAAGGCTCGATTGGTCACCTCGGGTTCCAGGGCTTGCCTCTCCATTGCCCTACAGGCCAGCTCCAGGGTCACGTCCGTACTCCACTTGTTGACGACCCACTCCACAGTCTCAGTGATGTTGGTGTGGAGCTTTTGGAAGGCGGTTTCCCAAAAAGCCTCATCTCCCTCGTTTGTGGAGGAGGGAGAATGCCCTTGGGTCCCCGCGTGCGGCTCGAGCATCTTCTTCCACCTCTCTCATCAGATCGGACAGCCAGGTTGCCGCCATTGCTACAGGTACCAGGACTGCTTCTTTGTCGGTCTTGTCGGTCTGAGTTCTGGCCTTTTTGCTCTTTAAGGGTATAGCTTCTTGACCCTCTTGCTATGGCCCGCCCCCTTGGTTGATTGATGGCCATTGGGGTGGGCAAACAGTTTTGCGTCTCTTGTTGGGCCCTCCTGATAAGGGGCTGAGGCACACCCCTGGGCCAGCACATTGTCCTTTCACATGGTTAAGCCGCCATTTTGGGGTTCCTGGTAAAATTGCAGGAACAGTTCTTTTAGACGATTTCAAGAGTTTATAAGGCACAGTACCCACTTACACCAGGCATGGGATCCTGTTTGTGACACGCCAGAAAGCTGACTCACCCAAGGGCCTATGGGGACTCGGCACCTGGGCGTGGAGTCGCAGGGGTGTCACCGATGGCCCGCCCAGACCCGTAGTCCTATCGTTCAGCCTAAAAATTGGGGGTTGATTGAACCGGAATAAAAGTTTGTAAGTTTATCGTGATGCCACCTGCAGATTCTGATGATGATCACCAGTGCCGCTTCAGACCTGCAGGGGCGATGGTATTGCAGCTTGGATGATGCAGCTCCCTACAGGTGGAGCTGACTCCCTGGGGCAGGAGAGCACTTGCGGTGGTGGTGCTGAATATGGTGTATGGAGTAGTGCAAAAACTCGGAAAAAAGAGGCATGGAGGCTGTATGACTCGGTACAAGTCTTTACACGCCCCTTTGACAGGGGCGGTGGTGGCGGTGCCAGGTAGCATGCGTTCCACTGTGGAGAGCATATAGGAGGATGGATGACTACTGTTCCATGATTCCATTATGTTACTCATGATCATGAGTATGGCTACTCTGTCGAAACGCGTCGCCTAAAGACCATGATACACGGACCTTTTGAAATTTTATGTGCCAAAAATTGTTCTTAACCAACTTCTAGTAAATGGAAATTTTATGAAGAACTCACAGTTCCAAGTTCCTACATTCGCTGGATAATCATTTTGATGTGTTTGGAGGCAGCCTGAAGCCCGCTAGCATCCGTGCTGAGAGGAAGGAACACATGACAGACAATATGATCAGTGATAACAAAAACTGTCATTTAAATGTCACCTGCTTAACCCAGCAGGAAGTACGGCATCGTCTAAAAATCACTAAAATTGACAAATCCCCGGCCCAGATGGGATACACCACAGAGTGCTGCAGGAATTAAGTACTGTCATAGATAGACCATTATTTTTAATCTTTAAAGATTCCATAATAACAGGGTCTGTACCACAGGACTGGCGTATAGCAAATGTGGTGCAAATATTCATAAAGGGAACAAAACTGAACTTGGAAATTATAGGCCAGTAAGCTTAACCTCTAATGTGGCTAAAATCCTAGAGGGTTTTCTAAGAGATGCTACACTGGAGTATCTGAAGAAAAATAACCTCATGACCCATTATCAACATGGTTTTACAAGTGACCGTTCCTGTCAAACTAATCTGATAAGCTTTTATGAATAAGTAAGTTCTGGACTGGACCAAAGAAATGCAGTGGATGTAGTGTATATGGACTTTTCAAAAGCTTTTGATACGGTGCCACACAAACGGTTGATACAAATAAATGAGTGCAAAGGAGATAGGGGAAAATATCTGTAAGTGGGTTAAAAACTGGCTTAGCGATAGGAAACAAAGGGTGATCATTAATGGAACACACTCAGAATGGGTCACAGTTAACAGTGGGGTACCTCAGGGGTCAGTGTTGGGCCCGCTTCTATTTAATATATTTATTAATGACCTTGTAGGGGGCATACAGAGCAGAATCTCAATATTTGCAGATGACAATAAACTATGCAGGGTAATCAATACAGAGGAGGACAATTTTATATTACAGGAGGATTTATGTAAACTAGAAGCTTGGGCTGATAAATGGCAAATGAGCTTTCATGGAGATAAATGTAAAGTCATGCACTTGGGCAGAGGAAACAAAAGGTATAATTATGTGCTTAATTGTAAAACACTGGGCAAAACAGTCACTAAAAAAGACCTGGGTGTATGGGTAGATGACAAACTCACATTTAGTGGCCAGTGTCAGGCAGCTGCTGAAAAGGCAAATAAAATAATGGGATGCATTAAAAGAGGCATAGATGCTCGTGAGGAGAACATAATTTTACCTCTATACAAGTCACTAGTGCGACCACACTTAGAATACTGTGTACAATTCTGGTCTCCGGTGTATAAGAAAGACATAGTTGAACTAGAGCGGGTCCAGAGAAGAGCGACCAAGGTTATTAGAGGACTGAGGGGTCTGCAATACCAAGACAGGTTATTAAACTTGGGGTTATTTAGCTTGGAAAAACGAAGGCTTAATAATAATGTATAAATATATGAGGGGACAGTACAGAGAACTTTCTAATGATCTCTTTACTCTTAGGCCTGAGACGGGGACAAGGGGGCATCCTCTACGTCTGGAGGAAAGAGGGTTTAATCAGAATCACAGACGTGGATTCTTTACTGTAAGAGCAGTGAGACTATGGAGCTCTCTGCCATATGATGTTGTAATGAGTGACTCACTACTAACATTTAAGAAGGGCCTGGATGCCTTTCTTGAAAACTATAATATTACCAGTTATATATACTAGATTCTTTGATAGGGCGTTGATCCAGGGAATTAGTCTGATTGCCATATCTGGAGTCAGGAAGGAATTTTTTTCCCCCAATGTGGAGCTTAGTGTTGCCACATGGGTTTTTTTTTGCCTTCCTCTGGATCAACATGTTAGGCTATGGGTTGAACTAGATGGACTTAAAGTCTTCCTTCAACCTTAAAAACTATGTTACTATGTTACTATGTAAGTAGAAGAAGGAAAACAGGTGAGCAAACATAATATTTGTACTTGATGTAAAACGTGAAGAAACCTTTGAAGAAAAGTATTCTTGTCTTTCCTAAACTCTTGTTGGAAGTTAGCTTTCAATTGTCTCGCTTCATCTAGAAATTCTCTGGATTTTGTCTCTCTTTTCTTACTGTATTTTACTTAAAAGGGCTGGTGACATCATTTTCCTAGCATTTTAGCATCTCTGCTGAAGGCTGAAAAATAATGATGGATATACCTATAGCAATGAATATGCTGTATATTATTAATATTATTATTATTATTATTATAGCACCATTTATTCCATGGTACTGTACATATGAAAACGGCATACATAGACAAGTACAATAATTCTGAACAATGCAACACAGACACAGGTACAGGAGGAGAAAAAAACATGTACAGTCATGGCCAAAAGTTTTGAGAATGATACAAATATTAATTTTAACAAAGTGTACTGCTTCAGTTTTTCTAATGGCAATTTGCATACACTCCAGAATGTCATAAAGAGTGATCAGCTTAACAGCAATTACTTGCTAAGTCAGTATTTGCCTAGAAAATGAACTTTAACCCCCAAAACACATTTCAATATTATTGCAGTCCTGCCTTAAAAGGAGCAGCTAACATCGTTTTAGTGATTGTTCCATTAACACAGATGTGGGTGTTGATGAGGACAGGGCTGGCGAACAATCAGTCATGATTAATTAAGAATGACACCACTGGACACTTTAAAAGGAGGCTGGTGCTTGGTATCATTGTTTCTCTTCAGTTAACCATGGTTATCTCTAAAGAAACACATGCAGCCATCATTGCACTGCACAAAAATTGCCTAACAGGGAAGAGTATCGCAGCTAGAAAGATTGCACCTCAGTCAACAATCTATCGCATCATCAAGAACTTCAAGGAGAGAGCTTCCATTGTTGTCAAAAAGGCTCCAGGGCGCACAAGAAAGACCAGCAAGCGCCAGCACCGTATCTTAAAACTGTTTCATCTGCGGGATCAGACTACCAGCAGTGCCGAGCTTGCTCAGGAATGGCAGCAAGCTGGTGTGAGTGCTTCTGCACGCACTGTGAGGCGGAGACTCTTTGAGCAAGGCCTGGTTTCAAGGAGGGCAGCAAAGAAGCCACTTCTCTCTAGAAAAAACATCAGGGACCGACTGATATTCTGCAAAAGGTACAGGGAGTGGACTGCTGAGGACTAGGGTAAAGTCATTTTCTCTGATGAATCCCCTTTTTGATTGTTTGGGACACCTGGAAAACAGCTTATTCGGAGAAGAAGAGGTGAGCGCTACCACCAGTCTTGTCTCATGCCAATTGTAAAGCATCCTGAAACCATTCATGTGTGGGGTTGCATCTCAGCCAAGGGAATCGACTCACTCAAAGTCTTGCCTAAAAACACAGCCATGAATAAAGAATGGTACCAGAATGTCCTCCAAGAGCAACTTCTCCCAACTGTCCAAGAGCAGTTTGGCGCCCAAAAATGCCTTTTCCAGCATGATGGAGCATCTTGCCATAAAGCAAAGGTGATAACTAAATGGCTCAGGGAACAAAACATAGAGATTTTGGGTCCATGGCCTGGAAACTCCCCAGATCTTAATCCCAACTAAGAACTTGTGGTCAATCAACAAGAGACGGGTGGACAAACAAAAACCAACAAATTCTGGCAAAATGCAAGCATTGATTATGCAAGAATGGACTGCTATCAGTCAAGATTTGGTCTAGAAGTTGATTGAGAGCATGCCAGGGAAAATTGCAGAGGTCCTGAAGAAGAAGGGTCAACACTGCAAATATTGGCTTGCTGCATTAACTCATTCTAACTGTCAATATAACCTTTTGGTACTCATAATATGATTGCAATTATATTTCTGTATGTGATATAAACATCAGACAAACACAAATAAAAACCAGAGGGCAGCAGATCATGTGAAAATATAATTTTGGTGTCATTCTCAAAACTTTTGGCCATGACTGTACACGAGGGCTCACAGTTTACAAAGGATAGTTAAGGATACACTAGGAGAGGGAAGAACTGGTCGTGCGAATGTTTAGTGGACTGAGGCTCACTGCAGGTTGTAGGCTTGTCAGAAGAGGTGAGTCTTTAGGTTCCGTTAGAAGGTTTCCACAGTAGGCGACAGTCTGATGTGTTGAGGCAGAGCGTTCCAGAGTATAAAGGATTCACAGGAGAATTTATTTACGCGGTAGTGGGAAGAAGTGAAAAGAGGGGAATTGAGGAGATCTTGAGAGCATCGCAGCTTGCATGTAGGTAAGTACTGGGAGACCATGTCACAGATATATGGGGGAAGACAGGTTATGGATGACTTTGTATGTCATGATTAGGGTTTTGAACTGGAGTCTCCGGGCAATGGGAAGCCAGTGAAGGGCTTGGCAGAGAGAAGAGGCTGGGGAATAGTGGAGAGACAGGTGGTTTAGTAGAACAACAGAGTTTAGGACAGATTGGAGGGATTCAAGAGTAGTAGAGGGGAGGCCAGAGAGTAGAAGGTTGCAGTAGTTGAAGTGGGAGATGATGAGGGCATGCACAGGTGTTTTAGCAGTTTCTTGGTCAAGGAATGTACAGATCCAGGAAATATTTTTCAGTTTGAGTCGACAGGACTGCTTGGATATGTGGCTGTGGAAGGAGGGGGCATAGTTGAGGATCCTCCCAAGGCCCTGACCATGCAGGACTGGGTATATATGTCATATATATAAGGTATTGTATACCGTATATACTCGAGTATAAGCTGAGTTTTTCAGCACAATTTTTGTGCTGAAAAATGTCCCCTCGGCTTATACTCGAATCAGTATCAGTGACAGTGTGGTGGGGGCAGAGACTGGGGGCTGGAAAAGGCGGGGGGAGGCTGCAGAATGAGCTGGCGGTCACGTGACCCCGCTCATTAGTGTAATGAATATGCACTGCATCCCCCTGTCCATCAGCGGCGGGGGAGCAGCGCATATTACATTACTGTCCCCTCATCACAGAATGTGCCCCCCATCAATGATACTTGATCCCCCTGCTGGCGCTACAATAAAATAACAAACATTTTACTCACCCTCCGACGATTTCTCTGCCGACTCCATGATGTCCTCCGCTCTTCCTGGTTGCCTGTAAATCATGTGACCGGCGCATCAGTGACGTCATCGCTGCTGCGCCGGTCACATGATTAGAAGCCGAGGGCAACCAGGAAGCGTGGAGAGAGGACGCAATGGAGCCTGTGGAGAAACTGTCAGAGGGTGAATTAAATGTTTGTTATTTTATTGTAGCGCCAGTAGAGGGGTCAAGTATCAGTGATGGGGCCCATACACCTGTGATGGGGGCCATGTATGAGTGATGGGGCCCATACATCTGTGATGGGGGCCATGTATGAGTGATGGGTCCCATACACCTGTGATGGGGGCCATGTATGAGTGATAGGGCCCATACACCTGTGATGGAGGCCATGTATGAGTGATGGGGGTCAAGTATCAGTGATGGGGCCCATACACCTGCGATGGGGGCCATGTATGAGTGATGGGGGCCATGTATGAGTGATGGGGGCGATGTATGAGTGATGGGACCGATGTATGAGTGATGGGGCAATATATGAGTGATTGGGGCCATGTATGAGTGATGGGGGCCATGTATGAGTGATGGGGGCCATGTACCTGTAATGGGTGCCATGTGCCTGTTATATGGGAGCCATGTTCCTGTGATGGGGGGCCATGTGCCAGTGATAGGGGGGCCATGTGCCAGTGATAAGGGGGCCATGTGCCAGTGATGGGCGAGCTTTATACCAATGATGCGTTCAAATACCAGTGAAAGGGGCTATATACAGTAATGAGGAGCTATATACCAGTGATGGGCCGCTATATACCAGTGATGAGGTGCTGTGTACTAGTGATGGAGGGTTCTATATTCGAGTGATGGTGGCGCTATATACCACTGATGAGGGGTTATATTCCAGGATGGGGTCTGCTGCATTTCCCACCCTAGGCTTATACTCGAGTCAATACGTTTCCCCAGTTTTTGGGGGTAAAATTAGGGTCCTCGGCTTATACTCGGGTCGGCTTATACTCGAGTATATACGGTAAATAAAAATATTGTAGACATAAAATATACATTTTATACATAATTATTTTTTTTAAATATCTTAGTTAGTTATGTAATTGTTTTTTGGAGGATTACCAATGGCAATGTCATATTTCACTATGTAAATTCCATCTCATTTTCCTGCAGGTGAAGGAAGAATGAACACTCAGAAAAGGAGAATTTTGTATACTTACCGTAAATTCCTTTTCTCTTAGCCTCTAATTGGGGGACACAGGACCGTGGGTGTTATGCTGCTGTCCACTAGGAGGCGACACTAAGCAATCTGCAAAAGAGTAACAGTGGCTCCTCCTCCTCAGTATACACCCCTGGGGCAGGCACTGCCTCCTCAGTTTTGTGCTAAAGCAGTAGGAGAAGTAACAAGGTTAACCAATACCAACAAAGCCTGGCAAGGCCATAACGTAACAATATAAGAGTAACAAAAAACCACTAGAAACAAGGCCGTATGGCCAACAGGGTGGGTGCTGTGTCCCCCAATTAGAGGCTAAGAGAAAAGGAATTTACGGTAAGTATACAAAATTCTCCTTTTCTCCTTCGCCTCATTGGGGGACACAGGACCGTGGGACATCCCAAAGCAGTCCCTGGGTGGGAAAGACAATGGAACTAATGATACTGAACAAGTCAGTGAACAGAGAAACACCTACAGGTGGGCAACCGCCGCCTGAAGGATGCACCTACCCAGACTAGCATCCGCCGAGGACTGGGTGTGAACACGGTAGTGCTTGGTAAAAGTGTGTAAGCTCGACCAGGTGGCCGCCTTACACACTTGGAGAGCCGAGGCTTGGTGCCGAATGGCCCAGGAGGCCCCCACGGCTCGGGTAGAATGTGCCTTGATCCCCGCTGGAAGAGGAGTAGTTTTCATCTTGTAGGCCTCTTGGATAGCTGATCTAATCCATCTAGCCAGTGTAGCCTTGGAAGCTGGCATACCCTTACGGGGGCCTTCCGTCAGAATGAACAGAGCGTCTGACTTACGGAAATGTGCAGTTCTGGAGACATAAATGCGAAGCACCCTGACGAGATCCAGAGTATGCAGGGCTCGTTCGAACCTGTGAACCGGAGCAGGGCAAAAGGAAGGCAATGAAATATCCTCATTCAAATGGAAAGAGGAGACAACCTTAGGCAGGAATGACGGCACCGGGCGGAGGACGACCTTGTCCTGATGGAACACCAGGAAGGGTGGCTTACAGGAAAGCGCCGAGAGTTCGGACACTCGGCGAAGAGAAGTGATAGCCACTAGAAAAACCACCTTCAGAACCAGAAAGTGGAGGGAGATATCCCGAAGAGGTTCAAAGGGAGGTTCCTGCAGAGCCGTAAGTACCAGGTTAAGGTCCCATGTATCTAACGGTCGTTTGTACGGAGGGACGATGCGATTAACTCCCTGGAGAAAAGTTTTAACCTGCGGCTTAACAGCAAGGCGACATTGAAAGAGTACTGAAAGAGCCGAGACCTGACCCTTAAGGGAACCTAGTGAGAGACCAGACTCCAACCCCGACTGAAGGAACCCTAGAACTAGCGGCAAGGAATAGGGAAGAGGGGGTTGATCTCGAGAAGAGCACCATGCGAAGAAAGCTTTCCAGGTGCGATGATAAATCTTTGCCGATGCCGACTTCCGAGCTCTGATCATGGTCTGAATAACGGCAGGGGAGAAACCCGCTTGGGTTAGTACCCAGGTCTCAAGGGCCACGCCATCAAATTCAGGGCGTCTGAATTCTGGTGGTAAAACGGTCCCTGCGACAGAAGGTCGGGACGACAAGGGAGGCGCCAAGGAACGTCCGCCGCGAGCTGGACGAGATCGGCGTACCATGCCCGTCTGGGCCAGTCTGGGGCTATGAGAATGAGTTGAATGCCCTCTTGTTTTATCTTCCGCACGACTCTGGGAATGAGAGGCAGAGGAGGGAAGATGTAAGGCAGCTGGAACTGGGACCAGTTCTGAACTAGGGCATCCGCCCCTAGTGCTTGCGGGTCGTGAGATCTGGCCATAAACCTGGGAACCTTCGTGTTGAGGCGAGATGCCATCAGGTCTACGTCCGGGGTCCCCAGCGACGGCAGATTTGTTGGAACACGTCGGGGTGTAGGGACCACTCTCCCGAGTCCATGCCCTGGCGGCTGAGAAAATCCGCTTCCCAGTTCTCCACTCCTGGGATATGAACTGCTGACAGCGTTGAGTTCGTCGATTCTGCCCAGTGGAGAATGCGTTGCACTTCGTGCATGGCCTGGAGACTGTGTGTTCCGCCTTGATGGTTGATGTATGCCACGGCCGTGGCATTGTCCGACTGAATCCGTACCTGTGTGCCTGCCAGCATGGAATGAAAGGCCTTCAGAGCTAGAAATATGGCCCGGATTTCCAGGAGATTGATGGGCTCGGCCGACTCCGCTGGGGACCATGTTCCCTGTGCTGTGTGATGACGATGTACCGCTCCCCATCCGCTGAGGCCTGCGTCGGTGGTGACTATCTTCCAGCAAACCGGTAGAAAGGACCTCCCCCTTGTGAGGGAACGAGGTTTGAGCCACCAATGGAGGGAACTCCTTGCTGCAGGTGACAAACGGAATAACTTGTCCAGGGCAGAAGGATTCCTGTTCCACGAAGTCAGAATTGCCCGTTGGAGAGGCCTGAGGTGAAGTTGAGCAAACAGCACCGCTTCCATAGAGGCAACCATCCTTCCCAAGACTCTCATGGCGAACCGAAGTGAATGAGGACACGGCCGTAGAAGACTGTGGACCCCCTGTCGAAGGGCCTTCGCCTTGTCCTGAGGGAGGAGGACCAGACCCCTGGGGGTGTTGAAAAGCATCCCGAGGAATGTTAGAAATTGTGACGGAACTGGCGATGACTTCCGCAGATTCACCAACCAGCCTAGCCGACGCAGGGTGTCCACCGTGATGGAAACACTCTGCTGACACTCCCTGAAGGAGGGAGCTTTGATGAGCAAATCGTCTAGGTATGGTAGGACTACCATTCCTCTTGTGTGCAGTATGGTCATGACAGCCGCCATGACCTTGGTGAACACCCTGGGGGCCGACGCTAGGCCGAACGGGAGGGCCACAAACTGATAATGATCCCGGTCGATGGCGAATCGGAGAAACCGCTGGTGAATTGTCGCGATCGGGATATGGAGGTAAGCGTCCTGTATGTCGATGGACGCGAGAAATTCGTCCTTCTCCATGGACGCAATGATGGAGCGCAGTGACTCCATGCGGAAATGCGGAACCTTCACGAAGGAGTTTAACTGTTTCAGATCCAGAATGGGGCGAACAGCCCCTCCTTTTTTGGGTACCACAAACAGGTTCGAGTAGAACCCTTGGAAGCGTTCGGCTGGCGGTACCGGAATGATGACACCGGCTTTCAAAAGGGAATCGACCGCCTGAAAGAAGGCGCGAGCTTTGGGGGGATGAGCAGGTGGGATTGACAGAAAAAAATGATTTGGAGGATAGGCCGTGAATTCTATGGCGTATCCGGAAGACACCAAGGTGTGTACCCACTTGTCGTCGGTAGAAGCGAGCCAGACCTGACGAAAGCGAGAAAGTCGGCCGCCAACCTGAATAGTGTCTCCCGAAGGGGGGGAGTCAGGAAGAAGAAAATCTGCTGGGCTTTGAGCCCTTGGATCTGGACTGGCGTGAATGGGACTGCCAGTTTGCACCAGTCTTCCGTGTCGTCTGGGAGCGTTCCCTACGGGGGGACCTATTGGCCGTCGTCGGGGGTTTCGAGACTGACCAACCAAAGGAGTTCCGAAAGGACCGGAAACGGTTTTGTTGGCGACGAGAGAAGGGTCGCTTAATCTGACGTTGTGGAAGAGAGGTACTCTTACCCCCAGTGGCATCTGAAATCAATTGATCCAGCTTTTCGCCGAATAAACGTCCACCGTTGTACGGAAGGTAGGTGAGCGACTTTTTAGACGCTGCATCTGCTTTCCACTCTCTGAACCAGAGGGCTCGCCTGATGGTTATGGCGTTGGAAGCCGCAGCCGCGGCACAGTTAGCTGAATCGAAGGCAGCGTGCATGGAGTATTCGGCGGTCACCGCTATTTGGGCAACCTGGTCTAACAAGGCTGGATCGACCTGCAAAGACCGTAGGGCCGAGTGTACGGAATTAGCTCTAGTCATAATAGCCTTTGAGGCCCAAACCGAGGCAAAGGCAGGCCCTAGAGAAGAGCCTGAGGCCTCAAAGACGGACTTCGCCATCTGCTCCACCTGACGGTCAGTGGCGTCCTTTATGGATGAACTGTCCGGTAAGGACAGGAGGGTCTTAGTAGCGAGACGAGAAACAGGAGGGTCCACCTGTGGTGGATCTGTCCAATCCTGGGTGACCTTAGGCAGAAAAGGATAACGCGTTTCCAGCGCCTTACGGTTACCAAACCTTTTGTCAGGGTGTAACCTATGTTTTTGGAGGATTTCCTGGAACTCTGGATGGTCCGAGAAATGCTTATGTGGTCTCCTGGCCCTTTTAAAGGACACCTTATGCTCTGGAGTATCAGCCGGAGGGTCTGGCACCTCCAGAACCTGGTTAATGGAAGTAATTAAATCCTCCACCAACGCGACCGTATCGGTCGTATCCAAATCTAGGGAGTCATCTAAGTGATCCTCCGAGCTCGAAGAGCAGAGACCTTCGGAGTCCTGCGCGTCATCTTGACGCCTTCGGGAAGCAGAGGCTGCAGAGCCTGCATTGGACTCTGGAGAAGGTGGTGGTCTCTTACGGCCAGAGTCGGAGGCTGACGGGTCAGGGTCAGCAGTCTGTCGCGGTTCTGGGACTTCCTGCTGCGACGCAGAAGCCTGAACAGCGGCTGCAGGTGGCGAACGGGCTTGCATAAACTGCAGCAGTGTGTCAGACAATCTGTCCATGGACTGCGTCATATTCTGAGACATGACCGTGGCCCACGCAGGGGTAGGGTCAGGGGCACTGTTAGAAGCCCGGGTAGTGGGGGTCTCAGTGTCCGCAGCCTGCGTGCAGCTCTCACAATGTGGCGAGGTGCATCCTGCAGGGAGGTCAGCCTGACAAATAGTGCAGGTAGCATAGTAAGTGCTGGCTGCCTTGGAGCCTTTCTTACTCTTATTGCCAGACATTGTGGTATGGGCCAGTGAGAAGTATATAAGGTAACCAGGAGTCCCCTGTGTAATCAGGCACTGTCTAGCTGTCCAGCTAGGTGCCTGGGCCCTTAGTTGAGGGGCTGAGTAGGGTCACTGTGGTCTAACAGTGCCTGTTGCAGGGGGATACAGAGGGGAGAGAGAGAGAGAGACAGAGAAACCTCTGCAGAGGTCTTACCAGCCCCCAGCGCCGCTGTGACAGGCCGCCTGGATCCTGTGTCCCCCGGATGGCTGAGGCCGGGTCCACGTGCAGGGCTAATGGCGTCCGTGCAGGAGAAGGAGGAAGGGATGGAGCTAAACGGGCGGGCTCCTTGCTGGAAAACGCGCCCGTTCTCGGCTCCGCCCCCAGTATGACGCGCGTCCGCGTCATCCGGCGGGGCGGGACGGGGGCGGTGCAGGGGTTGCGGCTTCCGCGCTAGGCCCAAGCCGGGGCCTCAATTAGTTGAGGCCTCCGGAATAGTGAGGGGCCGGCGCGGAGGCGCGAAAATGGCGCTGGGGGGCCCAGAAAAACGGGAAAAGAAAGTCCCGGGGGTAAAGATGAAGGTACTGGCGGGGGAACCGCCAGCATCTTGAAGCTGTATATCCTGCTAGCCTTGCTGCAGGCAGCCGTACATCTCCAGCCCCTGCAGCCAGGGGCTGCTGATACCTGTGGTGCCACTGCCTAAAACACCCAGGGGTGATTAGGGGGACGTCATCTGGCAGGCCGTCAGCTTCTACTTCACCTCAGACCGAAGAGAATGAGGAAGGAGGGTGTTATGCTGGGCTGTCTCAACTTTAACCCAGCAACCCAACAGTGGGAGGCCGAGAAAGGAGTACGGCATATGTATGGATTCTCAACCTCAACCTAGCGCCCCAACAGTGGGTGGCCGAGGAGGGAGCATGCCAGGGGTCACACCGGACCCACTTTTCTTCATCGGAAGAAAAAGATGAGAGTAAAAATGGTCGTGTGCCTCCTTCGACACTAAGCAAAAACTGAGGAGGCAGTGCCTGCCCCAGGGGTGTATACTGAGGAGGAGGAGCCACTGTTACTCTTTTGCAGATTGCTTAGTGTCGCCTCCTAGTGGACAGCAGCATAACACCCACGGTCCTGTGTCCCCCAATGAGGCAAAGGAGAAAGACATCCTGCTCCTTATGCAATGTAATCTAATATATAAAAGCCGAAGGGTCACTTCCGTCACTTTGGCCAGCACATCCGTCATCTCCCGCCCATGGACCGCCGGCCGGAGCCAGCGCGAGCCAGCCACCATTTTCTGCCGTACCGCGAGCCGCGATTGTGGTTGGTCGCCGCATTCAGCGTGGCGACCAATCAGAATAGCAGCGCGCTCTATGCCGCCATACTTGAAATACACTGAGTACAGTGTATTTGAAGTATCACGCCATAGAGCGCGCCGCTATTCTGATTGGTCGCCACGCTGAATGCGGCGACCAATCAGAATAGCGGCGCGCACTATGCCGCCATATTTGAAATACACTGTACTCAGTGTATTTGAAGTATGGCGCCATAGAGCGCGCCGCTATTCTGATTGGTCGCCACGTTGAATGCAGCGACCTATCAGAATAGCGGCGCGCTCTATGGCATGATACTTCAAATAAACTGAGTACAGTGTATTTCAAATATGGCGGCATAGCGTGCGCCGCTATTCTGATTGGTCACCATGCTGAAGGCGATGACCAATCAGAATAGCGGCGCGCTCTATGGCGCCATACTTCAAATACACTGTACTGAGTGTATTTCAAATATGGCGGCATAGCGCGCGCCGCTATTTTGATTTGGTCGCTGCACTCAGCGTGGCGACCAATCAGAATAGCGGCGCACTCTATGGCGCAATACTTCAAATACACTGCACTCAGTGTATTTCAAATATGGCGGCATAGAGCACGCCACTATTCACGCATTCAGCGTGGCGACCAATCAGAATAGCGGCGCTCTCTATGGCGCGATACTTCAAATACACTGTACTCAGTGTTTTTCAAATATGGCGGCATAGCGCGCACCGCTATTCTAAATAGTCGCCGCATTTAGCGTGGCGACCAATCAAAATAGCGGCGCGCTCGATGGTGCGATACTTCAAATACACTGACTACAGTGTATTTCAAATATGGCGGCATAGCGCGCGCCGCTATTCTGATTGGTCGCCGCATTCAGCGTGGCGCCCAATCAGAAAAGCGGTGCGCTCTATGCCGCCATATTTGAAATACACTGAGTACAGTGTACACTTCACCACCTGTCCCCTCGATCCGCTCCCCTCCCACCTCATCCCGAACCTCACCTCAGTCCTCATCCCTGCTCTAACACACCTCTTCAACATTTCACTCAAATCCGGCACATTCCCCTCACCCTTCAAACATGCCCTAATCACGCCCATCCTAAAAAAACCTTCCCTTGACCCCACAACAGTCTCCAACTGTCGCCCCATATCTCTCCTCCCGTTTGCCTCTAAACTTCTTGAACAACACGTCTACTCCGAACTGTCCTCCCACCTCTCTTCCTGTGCTCTCTTCGATCGCCTACAATCCGGCTTCCGACCTCACCACTCCACAGAAACAGCCCTAACCAAAGTCACAAACGACCTTCTGATCGCCAAGAGCAAACGACACTACTCCGTCCTCATCCTCCTCGACCTCTCTGCCGCCTTTGACACTGTTGACCACTCCCTCTTACTCCAAATTCTTGAGTCTCTTGGCATTACTGACCTTGCCCTCTCCTGGATCTCCTCCTACCTGACGGACAGGACCTTCAGCGTCACCCACTCTCACACCTCCTCCTCACCCCACCCCCTCTCTGTAGGTGTTCCCCAAGGCTCGGTCCTGGGACCACTACTCTTCTCCATCTACACCCTCAGCCTAGGCAATCTCATCGAGTCACATGGACTCCAATACCACCTCTACGCTGACGATACCCAACTCTATCTGTCTGGCCCTGATATCTCCTCCCTTTTATCCAAAATCCCTCCATGGCTATACGCCATTGCATCCTTCTTCTCTACCCGCTTCCTAAAACTCAACATGGACAAGACCGAATTCATCGTCTTTCCCCCGAACAACCCCGCCCCGCTCCCTGACCTATCTATCACTGTGAATGACTGCACACTCTCACCCCTCCCCCACACCAAGTGCCTCGGGGTAATCCTCGACTCCTCCCTCTCCTTCAAGCCCCACATCCAAGCCCTCGCCACCTCCTGCCGACTCCAATTAATAAACACTGCCCGCATCCTCTCCTTCCTTGACCACAACACAGCCAAGATACTTGTCCACGCCCTCGTCATCTCCCGCCTGGACTACTGCAACCTCCTGTTCACCGGCCTCCCTGCCAACTCCCTCGCACCTCTCCGCACCATCCTCAACTCTGCTGCCCGACTCATCCACCTATCTCCCCGTTACTCGCCCGCCTCCCCCCTCCGCCGAGCCCTCCACTTATCTGCCCATCCCCCAGCGATCTCTCTTCAAAACCCTAACCCTGACCTACAAGGCCATACACAACCTGTCCCCTCCCTACATCTCCGACCTAGTCTCCCGCTACCTCCCCTCGCGCAACTTGCGCTCCTCTCAGGAACTCCTTATCTCAACCCCCCGCATTTCCACCTCCCACAACCGAACACAAGACTTCTCTCGTGCTTCCAGCAGACTGTGGAACTCCCTCCCCCACCACATCAGACACTCCCCTACCCTGGGAACCTTCAAGAAAAACCTGAAGACCCACCTCTTCCTACAAGCCTACAACACACACTGAGTCCCAATCCACTGCACCACCTCACCTCTCTCCCCCTCCTACTGTCTCCCTCCCCACCCCTCTAAACTGTGAGCCCTTGTGGACAGGATCCCTGGCCCCACTGTACCCGTACGATTGTTTTGTCAATTTGTCGTCGTTTTTTGACCACTTGTCTTTGTCTACCCCTAACTTGTACAGCGCTATGTATCCTAATAGCGCTATATAAATACCTAATAATAATAATAATAATAATAATAATAGCACCGCGCGCTATGCCGCCATATTTGAAATACACTGAGTACAGTGTATTTGAAGTATCGCGTCATAGAGCGCGCCGCTATTCTAATTGGTCGCCACGCTGAATGCGGCGACCAATCAGAATAGCGGCGCGCGCTATACCGCCATATTTAAAATACACTGAGTACAGTGTATTTTAAGTATGGCGCCATAGAGCGCGCCGCTATTCTGATTGGTCGCCACGCTGAACGCGTATTGTTTATTTCAAATATGGCGCCATAGCGCACGCTGCTATTCTGATTGGTCGGCGGTGAACGCGGCGACCAATCAGAATAGCGGCGCACGCTATGGCGCCATATTTCAAATACACTATACTCAGTGTATTTGAATTATGGCGCCATAGCGCGCCGCTATTCTGATTGGCCTACGCTGAACGCTGGCGGCCAATCAGCATAGCAGCGCTCGCCACGGCGCCATGTGTAAAATCTGAAGTAATGGGTGGATTTTACACATGGCGCCGTGGCGAGCCATATACCATAGTGCTGCTATACATGTGCTGTAAAGTATCGACATATACCATAGTGCTGCTATACATGTGCTGTAATGTACCGCTATATACTATAGCACTGCTATACATGTAATGTAATGTACCACCATATACCATAGCGCTGCTATACATGTACTGCCATATACCATAGCGCTGCTATACATGTACTGTAATGTACTGCCATATACCATAGTGCTGCTATACATGTGCTGTAATGTACCGCCATATACTATAGCGCTGCTATACATGTAATGTAATGTACCACCATATACCATAGCGCTGCTATACATGTACTGCCATATACCATAGCGCTGCTTTACATGTACTGTAATGTACCGCCATATATACCATAGTGCTGCTATATATATATATATATGTAGTTCACTCACGTTGACTTAACAAGTTCTGTCAGTCACAGTATGTCAACTACATACATATTCTAGACTACCCGAATCTTTAGAATCGGGCCACCATCTAGTCCAAAATAAACGTTCTATGCATCTAATTTTAAATTACCGTATATACTCGCGTATAAGCCAAGTTTTTCAGCCCAAAATTTGGGCTGAAAAGTCCCCCTCGGCTTATACGCGAGTATATAAAAAAATAAAAAAATACCGCAGCAGCCCGGAGGTATACAGGCCCCCCATCAAGTTCCAGGGCCCCCCCCCCTTGCGCGCCAGCCTGTAAAGGAAAATCATACTTGCCAGTGTCCTGTCGCGCCGTCCGCAGCTGCCGACACGCGATCCCGGGCTCCATTCAGCGTCTTCCGCATTTCCTGTAGTCGCGGGCAATGACGTCATTGCCCGCGACCACAGGAAGTCGGAAGCCGGAAGACGCTGAATGGAGCCCGGGATCGTCATGTCGGCAGCTGCGGACGGCGCGACAGGACACTGGCCTGGCAAGTATGATTTTCCTTTACAGGCTGGCGCGCAAGGGGGGGGGGCCCTGGAACTTGATGGGGGGCCTGTATACCTCCGGGGCTGCGGTTGTATACAGCCCTGGGGCTGTGGCTGTATACAGCCCTGGGGCTGCGGCTGTATACAGCCCTGGGGCTGCGGCTGCTGTATATACCTCTGGGGCTGCAGCTGCTGTATATACCTCTGGGGCTGCAGCTGCTGTATATACCTCTGGGGCTGCAGCTGCTGTATATACCTCTGGGGCTGCATATACCTCTGGGGCTGCATATACCTCTGGGGCTGTATATACCTCTGGGGCTGCATATACCTCTGGGGCTGCATATGGGGCTGCATATACCTCTGGGGCTGCATATGGGGCTGCATATACCTCTGGGGCTGCATATGGGGCTGCATATACCTCTGGGGCTGCATATGGGGTTGCATATACCTCTGGGGCTGCATATGGGGCTGCATATACCTCTGAGGCTGCATATGGGGCTGCATATACCTCTGGGGCTGCATATACCTCTGGGGCTGCATATGGGGCTGCATATGGGGCTGCATATGGGGCTGCATATACCTCTGGGGCTGCATATGGGGCTGCATATACCTCTGGGGCTGCATATACCTCTGGGGCTGCATATGGGGCTGCATATACCTCTGGGGCTGCATATACCTCTGGGGCTGCATATGGGGCTGCATATACCTCTGGGGCTGCATATGGGGCTGCATATACCTCTGGGGCTGCATATGGGGCTGCATATACCTCTGGGGCTGCATATGGGGCTGCATATACCTCTGGGGCTGCATATACCTCTGGGGCTGCATATACCTCTGGGGCTGCTATATACTACCACTGGGGCTGCTGCTGTATACTACCACTGATGAGGCTGCTGTATACCTCACTGCTGGGGGTTGTATACCTGTGCTGGAGTCCACCCTCGGCTTATACGCGAGTCAATAAGTTTTCCCAGTTTTTGGGGGCAAAAGTAGGGGGGTCGGCTTATACACGGGTCGGCTTATACACGAGTATATACGGTATAACTTCTGTATGTACTGCTAATCAATTTATCATGTGTTTATGACAATTTGTTCAATAGTTACATGGAAAATAATAATATAAGCACATATGAAAGAGCACGTCATAACAAATAAATGTAAATGTCCATATAATTCTACCTTTGCTATTCGTATTCTTATGTTGACATATTTGTTTAAGAAGATAATGACAATGAATAAGAGAGAATGAGAGATTTTAGTATTGAAGAGTGGTTTAGGAGTAACACTCGCAATGCATATCAACGAGTTGAAAAGTTCACTTCTATTCAGCTCCTGAGCCAAAAAAAAAAATAACAGCCAAAAATGGGGTCATGCACTGCAGCTAACTAAAAGGAGCATGACAATAAATTAAGGATATTCGTGTTTCTTTGAAAGATCAGGAAATGCTGGACACATTATTGAATGCTCAGACATAGATAGTGTGCTCTATTAGAAAAAAGTATGAATAAAACTTATGTAACTTTATATGGTATTAAAGTATAATAATTAGGCTTTTCTTTATCTAGAGTAAAGACCGAGACTGATACCCACTCCAATTCTCAAACTTAAAGGAAACCTGTCATGTCAAGACTTCTCCAGTGCATCCGCCATACTTTGGAACTCTCTCCTCCAACACATCAGGCACTCGCCTACCTTTGGTAACTTCAAAAGAAACCTGAAGACCCACTTTCTCCGTCAAGCCTACGGCCTACAATGAGACACCACCGCTGCATCATCACACGATCGGCACTTCCTCCTCCTATTGTTTCCTCGCCCGCTCTTGTAGACTGTGAGCCTTCAAGGACAGAGTCCTCTCACCTTTTCTATCTGTAAAACTACATTGTCCATGTTCTGTATTTGTCCGCATTTCTCCCCTCTTCATATGTAAAGAGCCATGGAATCTAATAGCGCTATATAAATAAATAATAATGATAATAATAAAAATAATAATGATAATAATAAAAATAATAATGTCCTTTTTTGTTATTAAACCACCTCGATGTTATTTAGATCATGTAGTGTTCATTAATAACCTAACATTACGCTATGACCTTAGAAGACAGGGATGATTAGACTAGTATTATGAAGCTGAAGTGATAGACATTGATAGCTGGGGGGGGGCATAAACCACCTGACAGGTTCCCTTTAATAAAAAATATCATCTCAGAGCACTGGGAATAAAATACCAACAAAACATGACCACTTTTAACCAGTTGATAGGTCCTCTTTAAAGGGATTGTCACTTTTGGGCACAATTATCTCTTACCTAAACACATGCAGTTGGGTTTAAAAATTATTTTTGCAATTGGGTTTCATTACAAATTTGGCACCGTTTGCCTCATACAGCCTTTACAATACATGGTCTATTGCATGGCAGCAGGACAAGTAAATGGGTTGGTCACATTATCATTATTCTATCAGATGTGTTGAAGACATGATTTTAGTTGGAAAAAGCCCTTTAAGTGAATACAGCTATATTTGTCAAGCACTGATTTTAGTGGGAATAAGGCCTTTCTGTGAATACAATGATATTTGTCAAGCACTAGTTTTAATAGAGAAAGGCCTTTGAGGTGAATACAGCAATATTTGGCAAGCACTAATTTTAGGAAGAGAACAGGTCTTTATGTGAATGCAGCAATATTTTGCAACTACTGGTTTTATGACAAAAAAGTCCTGTATGTGAAGGCACAGAGATTTGGAAATCACTGGTTCTAGATTAAAAAAGGCCTATTATTCATGTAAAAATAAATTGAGTCACTAGCTATCTGTATAACTGGCACATACATAGATAAAGCAATTGGCTATCACTATAGTATGAAATTGATCAAACAGCAAGAATCCTAAAAAATACCTTTTAAGTCAAATTAATTAAAAATGGGAAAGGCTCATGAAAAACACGTCCAATAAGGACCGGATAAAATGTAGAAAGGTTATGAGATATCGAAGAATCTGTAACCAAGATCAAACAGACAGAGACCAAGTATCTCTAGGAAATGACTAGTAAGTTCCAAGGTAAAGACCCATATCATATCATAGATCATTATTTATCAATGGGAAAATGTGAAAAATGGCTAGTTTTTATACAGGCCACTCTTGCCGCTTGTACCTGAAGAACATCTCTAGAATCTACCCTTTTCTGACCACGGAAACAAAGACCCTGACTGTGGCCCTGGGCCCTGATCCACTTCTGCCTGGATTATTGTAATTCTCTATCAATTGGCCTCCCCCTCACTAGACTCTCCCCTCTCCAGTCCATCCTTAATGCAGCAGCCAGGGTCACCTATTTGGCTAACTGTTACTCAGATGCTTCTGCTCTATACCAGTCATTGCACTGGTTGCCCATACACTATAAGAAAAAATTCAAACTGCTTGTTCTCACCCACAAAGCTCTTCACAGTGCAGCACCTCCCTACCTCTCCACCCTCATATCTATCACCCCACCCGTTCTCTTTGCACTGGGAGCGACTTTAGACTAACATCTGCACTAATCCAAACCTCCCACTCTTGGCTCCAAGACTTCTTCAGAGTTGCACCAATCCTCTGGAATGCTCTACCCCAAAAAATTAGGTCTATCCACAACTTACATAGTTTTAGGCACTCCCTAAAAACACATCTTTTTGAGGCGGCCTATGATGCTCCCTAATTGAAGTCACTTAGACATAGACTATTCACTCCACCAGACCCCAAAGAATGGCTGGTGAACACTCATGCAGTTCTTATCTATTTCCCATTCCCTTAAGATGACTGAACAATTGTAAAAAAGCACCTCACCCCCACCTCATTCAGATTGTAAGGTCTTATGAGCAGGGCCGTCATTATTTTTCTTTATGTCATGCCCTCTGCCGTGGGGCTGGTCTCTAATAAGCAGGGAGATCAAAGCTCCAGTGGTTCTGCTCACCCTGGTTATAGTTCCATGCGACCGTCTGTCTCCTTCTCTGCTAGGAACCCGCGTCGTCTTGGCAAGTCTCATTAGGATGTGCACCCGGCATTCTGCACACACTTATTGGAGCAATACACCTGTTCCCCATTAGGTCTCTGCTTGAATGCTGCTGCGCTGAGCATAAAAGACCCCCTTTCCCTGTGGGAGGTGCCTGGGCAACATGTTCATTCTCTGGAAATCTTTGCCTCTGCACAGGCCACAATCTGCTGAGCTCTGCACTAAGAAGACTGCTGCATTGTTCGACTTGATTCTAAAACCTCTTTCTTCACAGAATCCTTGGCTGTCCTGGCCTCTCCTGATGAGCAAAGGACCGTCTGATTTCCTGCACCAGCTGGAACATCTCTCCTGAATTGATCAGAGCTCCCAAGATTCATTTATTTTACAGAGACAGTATTCTACAGTCCCAGGATTTGCAGAAATCAGGCCTCTTGGTGTTGTGATGGGGGAATCCCTGTATAGGAGTTAACCTTTGCCGGTGCTCCACTATGTCGTACAGTGTCGTGATCAAGAGGGACCCCCTCGGCACCTTCCCCTTTGTGAAACTTTCCTTAATAAACATCCTTGGTTTTATCAAAGTCATTCTCCTGTCTCCTGAGTATTGGGTATTCAATTACCACTGCAACCCCAGTGGTCTAGTGAGTCCACGTCACATTACCACGCTCTGTGGGCATAACACTTTAATTTTTGCATTTTTTATAACTGTTGCTTATGACTATTTGTAAATAAACCTCTGAATTGTAAAGCGATGCAGAATATGTGGCTGCTATATATAAATAAAGAATATTATTATAATACAGTATTTCATCCCGATAATATCCCTCATCAATTTCAGTTTCAAGAGGCAATTAGATGACACACACTAATAAATAAAAAAAAATTTGTGTAAGGAACTGACTTTACCCAAAAGTCTGGTCAAGAACAATGATGCGCTATTATAGATTATCTCTCCCATCTGATGGACATCCATGATCCTTGCCAAAATTCTGACTCTACAATGGAAGTGTTATTCAACAGGCAGGAACAAATAAATCTCCCAAGAGATTTGGCATGCAGCAGCAGCTCTGTCTGCAAAGTGTAACACTCTCAAAAGGGTGACAACGGCAAATGACCTCTTTTTATATGACAAGAGACATGTGACTTAGGCAATCAATGACACAAGCCCTTGTGTCTGCACTTTGTGGAAGGTTTTTGTTGCCTGATTGACTGCAGGAACATCCAAGCAGTAAATGCCAGGAAACAAAATGGAGTCCGACTCTTCTCTTACCTATCTGTTCCCCCTCCCACACAAACACATCCCATCCGCTAACATAGACATTTAGAAAGTAGAAGAGAAGCATTATTGCTAACGCATTCATGCTTTTTTCTAAACTAACAATATGCCGACTTTTTGCAACATGTTTGTGGTTGCGACCATGAACCAAATGTGCCAGATTTGTGCTGAATTAAAATTGGTGAACCTTGTTTGGAAAAGTTCACTCATCTCTACACATGAGGTGATCTAGATAAATAAGTTGGACAACTGTAACTTTGATTGTCTCAATATGCACTGTGTACAGAATTATTAGGCAAATGAGTATTTTGATCACATGATTCTTTTTATACATATAGTCTTACTCCAAGCTGTATGGGCTTGCGAGCCAACTACCCATTAAGTAAATCAGGTGATGTGCATCTCTGTAATGAGGAGGGGTGTGGTGTAATGACATCAACACCCTATATAAGGTGTGCTTAATTATTAGGCAAATTCCTTTCCTTAGACAAAATGGGTCAGAAGAGACGGGCTCTGAAAAGTCCAAATTCGTGAGATGTCTTGCAGAGGGATGCATCAGTCTTGAAATTGCCAAATGTTTGAAGCGTGATCACCGAACAATCAAGCGTTTCATGGCAAATAGCCAACAGGGTCGCAAGAAGTGTGTTGGGCAAAAAAGGCGCAAAATAACTGCTCACGAATTTTGGAAAATTAAGAGTGAAGCTGCCAACATGACATTTGCCACCAGTTTTGCCCCATTTCGGAGCTGCAACGTTACTGGAGTATCAAAAAGCACAAGGTGTGCTATTCTCAGGGACATGGCCAAGGTAAGGAAGGCTGAAAAATGACCATCTTTGAACAAGAAACATAAGATAAAATGTCAAGACTGGGCTAAGAAATATCTTAAGACTGATTTTTCAAAGGTTTTATGGACTGATGAAATGAGAGTGACTCTTGATGGGCCAGATGAATGGGCCAGAGGCTGGATCAGTAAAGAGCAGAGAGCTCCACTCCGACTCAGATGCCAGCAAGGTGGAGGTGGGGTACTGGTATGGGCTGGTGTCATCAAAGATGAACTTGTGGGACCTTTTCGAGTTGAGGATGGAGTGAAGCTCAGCTCCTGGACCTACTGCCAGTTTGTGGAAGACAACTTCTTCAAGCAGTGGTACAGGAAGAAGTCAGTATCGTTCAAGAAAAACATGATCTTCATGCAGGACAATGCTCTATCACATGCATCCAACTACTCCACAGCGTGGCTGGCCAGTAAAGGTCTAAAAAGAAGAAAAATAATGGCATGGCCCCCTTGTTCACCTGATCTGAACCCATAGAGAACCTGTGGTCCCTCCTAAAATGTGAGATCTACAGGGAGGGAAAACCGTACACCTCTCGGAGCAGTGTCTGGGAGTCTGTGGTGGCTGCTGCATGCAATGTTGATTGTAAACAGATCAAGCAACTGACAGAATCTATGGATGGAAGGCTGTTAAGTGTCATCATAAAGAAAGGTGGCTATATTGGTCACTAATTTTTTTGTGTTTTGTTTTTGCATGTCAGAAATTTTTTTTTCAAAATTTTGTGCAGTTACGGTATATTAGTTTACCTGGTGAAAATAAACAAGTGAGATGGGAATATATTTGGTTTTTATTAGGTTGCCTAATAATTCTGCACGGTAATAGTTACCTGCACAAACAGATATCCTCCTAAGATGGCGAAATCTAAAAAAAAAACCACTCCAACTTCCAAAAATGTTAAGCTTTTATATTCATGAGTCTTTTGGGTTGATTGAGAACATAGTTGTTGAGAAATAATAAAAATAATCCTCTAAAATACAACTTGCCTAATAATTCTTCACACAGTGTACTCAAATAGAACATGTTTTATTATTGAACTTTTTCTGCTTTATGAATAACAATTTGATCTATTTTTACATTTTTATATTTTCCTTTTCTTTTCATTTTAACTACATACTGGTGTTTATCATGTGACTTCTATCGTCACATTCATTGGTTAAATTTGAGTTTAAATACATTATGGGATATATTGTTATGTATCTCGGATAAAAAAAAAACCTGGCGTGCATTGCAAAATGCGTTGCAATCTACTTTTGTGACATGGAATCCATTTTTAACTTTTTTTAAAGAATGTTTTTTCCAATTTTAGAAGCTTTTCATAATGGAATCCTTAACTTCTGTATGATTTAAGTCTTTACAGTGAGCTGGATTTTACACTATTTTCTCAGCATTTCAAAATTGAATTCTTGTAGTGGCAAGGATGAAGTACCACAACTATGACATGGGCTGAAGCTGGCGCGACTGGGAGATACATGCTTCCACCACCAGGCGGCGGTCAATTGTCTTCTCTTACAGCTCCTAGTCACCAGACGTAACTTCATCTACAACACCCACATGGTAAATCGTTGCTTCCACACATCAACTTCACTTATTTTCCCAAGCAGTTTTACACCTTTAAACCTGGGGCACAAAAGTCATAGAGTGGATGAGTTGCTGTTTTGCATCAAACAGTAACTATATTGCTACCTTGCTCCCAATGAACTGAAGCTGAGAATTGTTCAGAGGAATGATACCAAAATAATTTTGGCTACCTTAAGCTACTTTCACATCTGCATTTCTGTTCAGGTCCGGCAGAACTTTTTAACTTCAGGTTTGCCTGATCTGCCTTTTTTCAAATTCAGCGTAATTCTGTCTTTTTTGAAAAAAAATGAATCCGGCACACTTGTAGCATGATTGTGTTTTGCCTAATGTATTTACTATTGGAGTTCCAGACATGTGCGGCACTTATATTTTTGCCGTGATCCAGCAAATCCGGCATTTGTGGCACCAGACAAAAAACGCCGCTAACTGCGGTTTTAAGACAGGCCACAAGTGCTGGATTTGCTGGATCCGGATGAAAACACAAGTGTCGGTATATGTCTGGAACTCCTATATAAATGCATTACAAAAATCGCAATCATGCCGCAAGTTTGACACATCCAGTTTTTGCAAAAAAAAAAAGAGAATTCTGCCAGATTTGCAAAAACACAGATGTGAAAGCACCCTTACGGTTCGGCAAAAAATCTCACACTTCTTGCATGGTTTCTGGGTCTCATATATTTATAGTGTCCCAATAATTACAACCATATATTTATAATGTCCTCATAGTGGTCCTCATACACTTATAATGTCCATTCTGGGCCCCTTATTCAGTGCTGCTCACCATTATTGTAACCCCCTTAATTTTTTCATAGACTGTACAATATCTTCAGATATAAATGGAATGGAAATATACACCAAAGTTAAATCCTCAGGATTTTTTATTTAGTTGTCCAAAGTAATACAGCGATAAAAGAATGTTCATCAACTTACATGCTGCAATTTCAAATTCAGAAACAGAATAAACAGCCCCCCTAATTAATACTTGGTTGCACACCCTTTGGCACTGATGACAGCCTCCAAATGTTTCTTGTAGCCTCTAAAAACTTCTTGCATTTCTCAGCTTGTATTTTCTCCCACTCTTCCTTTGCAGTTTGTTCAAGCTCTTGAATGTATGCAGGGTTCTTTTTCCTAATGGCACCCCAAAGATTTTCACTGGGATTGAGGTCAGAACTAGGGATGAGCAAGTATGCTTGTCACTACTCGGTACTCGCACTAATATCTCAGTACTCGGGGTACTCGGCGAGTACCGAGTAATCTCGCGATACTCTTGCTATGCTCGGGGTCCACCTCCCTGCATGTTGGCACTCTTTACAGAGCCAGCCCGCATGCAGGGATTGGCTCACAGACACTGTAATGCCACAGCCATGTGGGTTGTGGAATTACAGTGATTGGCTGGCCGCACAGCGTCATCAGGTCTTTATAAGACCTGACCGCGCTGTGCTCGTCACTCTGCTCCATAGACAGTTAGTGTAGGGAGAGCTGCTGCTGATTGAGGGACAGATTTGTGGCCTTTCAGCTAGTGTAGGTGCAGTGCTGACAATCTAATTACCACAACAGTCCTTCTGAGGACTAATAGAGGTGTATACAGGCAGGCAGGGAGGCAGGGTATATAGCAAACTTCGTTGTGCCAGTATACCAGCCTGCATCACATCTGGGGCTGGTGTATAGGTTGCAAATCTCATCCATCCATCCCAAAACAGTGCTTTTAGGGATTAATTTAGCTCACTATAGGCAGGAGTAGGTTTTAGAGTCAACTAGGATACGCCAAATAACTACTATTGTAGTCAGCGTTTGAGTCTGACTAGTCCACCTGCAGGGACTTAATCTCAAATCTCAGTGTTGTTCTAAAACCCAACTATTGTCTGCACTCAGTTAGCATCATAGTGCAGCTACTGTAGGTTGCAGCGTAAATTAGGATACGCCAAAAGAATCGCTATTGTAGTCAGCGTTTGTGTCTGACTAGTCCACCTGCAGGGCCTTAATCTCACATCCCAGTGTTGTGCTAAAAACCAACTCTTGTCTGCACTCATTTAGCATCTTTGTGCAGCTACAGTAGATTGCAGCGTAAATTAGGATACGCCAAAAGACTCGCTATTGTAGTCAGCGTTTGTGTTTGACTAGTCCACCTGCAAGGCCTTAATCTCAAATCTCAGTGTCGTGCTAAAAGCCATCTCTTGTCTGCATTCATCTAACAGTTGTGTGCGGCAGGAGTAGGTTGAAGATCAAATTAGGATACGCCAAAAGACTCGCTATTGTAGTCAGCGTTTGTGTCTGACTAGTCCACCTGCTGGGCCTTAATGTCAAATCTCAGTGTTGTGCTAAAAACCAACTCTTGTATGCACTCATTTAGCATCTTAGTGCAGCGTAAATTAGGATACGCCAAAAGACTCGCTATTGTAGTCAGCGTTCGTGTCTGACTAGTCCACCTGCAAATCTAAAAGCAATTCAAGAATGCGCACATAGGGTAATACCTTCTTTTATAAGGCTGAAATATGTGTAAAAAGGGAGCTGCTCACCTGATGCAGTTGTGAAAACCCACAACTGGTAATGATCGCTCATCTGTGAGTGGTTTGCTGCAGGACCTTACTTCCACAGATCACCGTGGTTCAATCAGCTTGTAGGACAAAGTACCGTGGGTCCGCGCTGCCACTTCAATTAATGGAGATAAAAACCAGCCACACGGGAATGTCTGGATTAAACAGGATTCTTCTTTATTAGTCCAACATGTTTCGGAGTTATCTCCCAATTCCTTCCTCAGGACATTCCCTGAGGAAGGAGTTGGGAGATAACTCCGAAACATGTTGGACTAATAAAGAAGAATCCTGTTTAATCCAGACATTCCTGTGTGGCTGTTTTTTATCTCCATTAATTGAAGTGGCAGCGCGGACCCACGGTACTTTGTCCTACAAGCTAGTCCACCTGCAAGGCCTTAATCTCAAATCTCAGTGTCGTGCTAAAAACCAACTCTTGTCTGCAATTATTTAGCATCTTAGTGCAGCTACTGTAGGTTGCAGCATAAATTAGGATACGCCAAAAGACTCGCTATTGTAGTCAGCATTTGTGTCTGACTAGTCTACCTGCAGGACCTTAATCTCAAATCTCAGTGTTGTGCTAAAAAACAACTCTTGTCTGCACTCATTTAGCATCTTAGTGCAGCTACTGTAGGTTGCAGCGTGAATTAAGATACGCCAAAAGACTCGCTATTGTAGTCACCGTTTGTGTCTGACTAGTCCACCTGCAGGGCCTTAATCTCACATCTCAGTGTTGTGCTAAAAACCAACTCTTGTCTGCACTCATTTAGCATCTTAGTGCAGCTATTGTAGGTTGCAGTGTAAATTAGGATACGCCAAAAGACTCGCTATTGTAGTCAGCGTTTGTGTCTGACTAGTCCACATGCAGGGCCTTAATCTCAAATCTCAGTGTCGTGCTAAAAACCAACTCTTGTCTGCATTCATCTAACAGTTGTCTGCGGCAGAAGTAGGTTGCAGAGCAAATTGGGATACGCTAAAAGACTCGCTATTGTAGTCAGTGTTTGTGTCTGACTAGTCCACCTGAAGGGCCTTAATCTCAAATCTCAGTGTTGTGCTAAAAACCAACTCTTGTCTGCACTCATTTAGCAACTTAGTGCAGCTACTGCAGGTTGCAGCGTAAATTAGGATACACCAAAAGACGCGCTATTGTAGTCAGCGTTTGTGTCTGACTAGTCCACCTTCAGGGACTTAATCTCAAATCTCAGTGTCGTGATAAAAACCAAATCTTGGACACCTTCATTTAGCTGTATACAGTCAGCATAACATTGAAAATGTGCAAGGCCGTTGGCAAGGGACAAGAACTGGACATGATGGTGGTGCAGGCAGAGACCGAGCCCGTATGCAAGCTCGAATTGCGCCACGACAAACGCCCACATCATCTCGCTCGACCTTCCTGTCCCAATTTCTAGATGACCGCAGCAGTACTCCACTATTAAACCAAGACCAGTGACAAAAGGTTGTTAGTTGGATAGCGGATAATGCTTCCAGTCAGTTTGGCACCACCACAAATACCCTGTCTTCCATACGGTCAAGTGTCAGTAGCCGTGAGACTGGACTACACATTCCACACCTTGATACTCCTTCCTCCCACCATACCGAGTGCCCGGCCCCAAACATAACTGATCCCACACTTGGACACTCTGAAGAGCTGTTCACTTATCCATTCGTAGATTCTGGCCTCTCGCCAGCTCCAGTTGAAGTGGGTCATGAGGAGATCGTATGTACCGATGCCCAAATAATTGAGCAGCCATGGTCTCCCGAAGGCAACAGTGGGAACGTGTCTCAACAAGAGGTGAACGATGTTGAGACACAATTGGCAGAAAGTCAGGAGAAGGACCAGGGTGTGGAAGTGGACGTGGTGGTTGATCCAGTAACTGACCCAACCTGGCAGGAGGAAATGCAGAGCGAGGAGAGCAGTGCACAGGGGAGTTAGGTGTAGCATCACAACAGGCCGGAAAAAGCAGGGTGGTGTCCACAGGCAGAAGGCAGGCAACCGTTCCCCGGAACAACAACATGAGTGAAGTTGCCTGTACAACAACTGTTAGGTCTTCCCGAGTCTGGCTGTTTTTTAAGGTGCCTGCAGATAATTCCAAAAAGGCCATTTGCAACCCCTGCCATGCCAGCATCAGCAGGGGTAGCAAAACTAGCAGCCTGACCACCACCAGCATGATCAGGCACATGGCAGCAAAGCACCCAACTTTGTGGGATGTACAGCAGAGTCCAGGAGCATTGTCAGCGGGTGACACCGCTGCATCTTCCACTGTTGTGCATGCAAGCCAATCCCCTATCCATACTGCAGGTGAGTCAATCATTACAACATCATGTGGCAGAGAGTTCCATAGTCTCACTGCTCTTACAGTAAAGAATCCGCATCTGTGATTATGAGTAAACCTTCTTTCCTCCAGACGTAGAGGATGCCCCCTTGTCCCAGTCTCAGGCCTAAGAGTAAAGAGATCATTAGAAAGTTCTCTGTACTGTCCCCTCATATATTTATACATTATTATAAGATCAACCCTAAGCCTTCGTTTTTCCAAGCTAAATAACCCCAAGTTTAATAACCTGTCTTGATATTGCAGACCCCTTAATCCTCTAATGACTTTTGTCGCTCTTCTCTGGACCCGCTCTAGTTCAGCTATGTCTTTCTTATACACCGGAGACCAGAATTGTACACAGTATTTTAAGTGTGGTCGCACTAGTGACTTGTATAGAGGTAAAATGATGTTCTCCTCATGAGCATCTATGCCTCTGTTAATGCATCCCATTATTTTATTTGCCTTTGCAGCAGCTGCCTGACACTGGCCACTAAATGTGAGTTTGTCATCTACCCATACACCAAGGTCTTTTTCAGTGACAGTTTTGCCCAGTGTTTTACAATTAAGCACATAATTATACCTTTTGTTTCCTCTGCCCAAGTGCATGACTTTACATTTATCGCCATTAAAGCTCATTTGCCATTTAGCAGCCCAAGCTTCTAGTTTACATAAATCCTCCTGTAATATAAAATTGTCCTCCTCTGTATTGATTACCCTGCAGAGTTTAGTGTCATCTGCAAATATTGAGATTCTACTCTGTATGCCCCCTACAAGGTCATTAATAAATATATTAAATAGAAGCGGGCCCAACACTGACCCCTGTGGTACCCCACTGTTAACTGTGACCCATTCTGAGAGTGTTCCATTAATAACCACCCTTTGTTTCCTATCACTAAGCCAGTTCTTAACCCACTTACACATATTTTCCCCTATCCCCATTGCCCTCATTTTATGTATCAACCTTTTGTGTGGCACCGTATCAAAAGCTTTTGAAAAGTCCATATACACCACATCCACTGCATTTCTTTGGTCTAGTCCAGAACTTACTTCTTCATAGACGCTTATCAGATTAGTTTGACAGGAACGGTCCTTCATAAAACCATGTTGATAATGGGTCATGAGGTTATTTTTCTTCAGATACTCCAGTATAGCATCTCTTAGAAAACCCTCTAGGATTTTACCCACAGTAGAGGTTAAGCTTACTGGCCTATAATTTCCAAGTTCAGTTTTTGTCCCCTTTTTGAATATTGGCACCACATTTGCTATATGCCAGTCCTGTGGTACAGACCCTGTCATTATGGAATCTTTAAATATTAAAAATAATGGTCTATCTATGACAGTACTTAATTCCTGCAGCACTCTGGGGTGTATCCCATCCGGGCCCGGGGATTTGTCAATTTTAGTGATTTTTAGACGATGCCGTACTTCCTCTTGGGTTAAGCAGGTGACATTTAATTGACAATTTTTGTTATCACTGATCATATTGTCTGTCATGGGATTTTCTTGTGTAAATACTGTTGAAAAAAACTAATTTAGCATATTGGCTTTTTCCTCATCCTCATCCACCATTTCACCCAGACTATTTTTCAAGGGGCCAACACCATCATTTTTTAGTTTAGAATAAGACAAATGGATCCTTTAAATGTAATAAGAGGTCATGCCTATGTTGTAAGTCGATTAAACATAATACTAAACAGTTTTCATCATCTAATGAACCAGAGATTGTATATGACATTAAAGATCGGATGACATGTCAATGTGATTATGTAATTTACAGGATCGAGTGTCCATGTCATAAACAATATATTGGAAAGACCTCTCAGGCATTACATGATGGTCTAAATTCACATAGGCATAATATAAGGAAAGGCTACGAGCTCCATAATAAAAATCCATGGGATATAGTGGTCTTGCCTATTGAACAAATACCTGCTCATGAAACCAATAGGGATGATTTGCTTTCTAAGAAGGAAACATACTGGATTTTTAAATAAGGATCCCTGAAGCCAAATGGAATAAATTAAATTACTGACCTTTTTTTCTGAGAGATTCCCCAAGCAGATTGATTACTTCAATATGGGAACATGTATTTGACATAAATTTGTTAGAAGTAATACGTGAACTATCCCTTATGATAATAGTGTTCTAGTGAGGTATCGTATTGCAATAATATACATCCCTGGAGGCTGTGTGAATTTATTATAACAGCATTATAAAGAATATAGTGGATGAATTTCCGCTCAAATTTCTTTTAGGATTGTAGGAATTTTTTCTTGCAGATATCAAAAAGTAGAGCTACCGTAGATGGAAGACAGTGAAGGGGATAATAATATTTTTATCATAATCTGTTATGCGTTAATAATTTTTGAAAAAAAATCCTTTCCATTAGGGATGGGCGAGTCTACTCGCTAGGACTCGTTACTCGGCGAGTAGTAAGGGACTCGCAGGACTCGGTACTCGGCGAGTTTCCCAGCGATTACTCGCACAGTAACGAGTCCAATGCAAGTCAATGGCAATCCTAGTTTTGTCAGAGTTTACTTTGTCTCACTCGCTAGACTCGCTATATAACATCGCTACGTAGCTTGAATCTCCCCAAATCGTTTAAACAATCGCACCGCTTCACGGATACCTGCTGTCAGCAGCGACTCTGAGCGAGTCTGAGCGAGTCTGAGCAAGTCTACGAATCCGAGTCCTGTATACTGTATTCGGGACTCGCGAATACAGAATCTGTTATGTTCCGACAAAGCTTCCGAGACAGTCTAGCGTGTTAGGTCATGAAACTTGAGAAGATGGACAAGCATGTTAGCAAATCATATTCAGTAATGCCACAGCCATGTTGGTTGTGGCAGGACTATGATTGGCTTCTGTCCATCGTGATGCCTATGTCATGTATGAGAGGTGAGGCTGTATATAAGCCTTGCCACCGCCATTTCCTCCACATTCCTGTGACGATCTGAGCTAGTGCAGGGTGAGGTAGATGCTGGAGCAGATCATAGGGAGTGTCAGCCAGTGTAGGGAAACTTCAAGATTCCTTATATTTAACCCAAACAGCTTTTCTGAGAGCTACCAGGAGGACAGAGGAGTACTGTGTAGAGGACTGTAGGCAGGCAGGCAAGCAGGGAGGAGCAGCCTTACAGCGCACACAGGACCGACCTCATAGCTTAGCTTAGTCACTCAGCTTTCCTAATAGCTGAAGTCAGAGGCTTAGCTGAGGTACTATTTCTTATTTTTTTGCACCTGATAGATTTTGGGTCACAATAACCCCTTCAGCTATATTTTCTCCGTGGCAGACCAGTGCGTTGCTGCTCTCCTACCTGCAAATAGCACGTACGCCACCTGCTTGTGCAACTACTTGTGCGCACTTAATAATTTTTGCAGGGACTAGTGTGCTGCTTCACTGCCAAGTGTTAGCACGCACTTAACCCGCCAGAAGGTGATGCCTACAGCACCACCTAACTCCATCTCGGTGGCTGTGCGCACTTAATAATTTTTGCAGGGACTAGTGTGCTGCTTCACTGCCAAGTGTTAGCACACACTTAACCCGCCAGCAGGTGACGCCTACAGCACCACCTAACTCCATCTCGGTGGCTGAGCGCACTTAATAATTTTTGCAGGGACTAGTGTGCTGCTTCACTGCCAAGTGTTAGCACGCACTTAACCCGCCAGCAGGTGACGCCTACAGCACCACCTAACTCCATCTCGGTGGCTGTGCGCACTTAATAATTTTTGCAGGTGTCGGGGTCGTTGCGACAATACACTCCTTCACCAGTCATTCCAAATTAGACTATGAACATATGGTACCAGATAAGAGTAAATCAGACGGAGAATCTGGTTCAAACTTATAATATGTTCGTTGCTTTATTAAGCAATGGCAATGGTCACAGCAACTAACTTTTATTTCCGGTTACACAGCATTTTATACTCTAGGGACTAGGCGTGAAATAGCCAGGACAAGTGGGATTAGATGGGGGTTAGGTGGGGTTAGGCTAAAATATCTAAATCCAGTGTTAGTGATTAGATCTTCGTTCTTCTGTTAAATTCATCCTTCCTCCTGCTTAGTCCATCCTTCTTCTTGACACGGTGCCATCTCTGGGCTCCTGGTATGTGGGACATCTCAGGTTTCTCCTGGTACTCCTTGACACAGGCATCCAAAGAATATCTTATCTTCTCAGTTCTCATCCATCTCAACACAACAGTATCTTCTTTTCAGCAAGCAGATATATCTATTGGATACTAGGTTAAAGGAAAAACTTATTGTTTCTCACCTAGAGCATTAATAAAAAAATATTATATAAAAGTATATAAAGAAAATATAAATCAGTGGAAAAGCGTCCCCAACACAGGGACTAGTGTGCTGCTTCACTGCTAAGTGTTAGCACACACTTAACCCGCCAGCAGGTGATGCCTACAGCACCACCTAACTCCATCTCGGTGGCTGTGCACACTTAATAATTTTTGCAGGGACTAGTGTGCTGCTTCACTGCCAAGTGTTAGCACGCACTTAACCCGCCAGCAGATGACGCCTACAGCACCACCTAACTCCATCTCGGTGGCTGTGCGCTCTTAATAATTTTTGCAGGGACTAGTGTGCTGCTTCACTGCCAAGTGTTAGCACGCACTTAACCCGCCAGCAGGTGACGCCTACAGCACCACCTAACTCCATCTCGGTGGCTGTGCGCACTTAATAATTTTTGCAGGTGTCGGGGTCGTTGCGACAATACACTCCTTCACCAGTCATTCCAAAATTAGACTATGAACATATGGTACCAGATAAGAGTAAATCAGACGGAGAATCTGGTTCAAACTTATAATATGTTCGTTGCTTTATTAAGCAATGGCAATGGTCACAGCAACTAACTTTTATTTCCGGTTACACAGCATTTTATACTCTAGGGACTAGGCGTGAAATAGCCAGGACAAGGTGGGATTAGATGGGGGTTAGGTGAGGTTAGGCTAAAATATCTAAATCCAGTGTTAGTGATTAGATCTTCGTTCTTCTGTTAAATTCATCCTTCCTCCTGCTTAGTCCATCCTTCTTCTTGACACGGTGCCATCTCTGGGCTCCTGGTATGTGGGACATCTCAGGTTTCTCCTGGTACTCCTTGACACAGGCATCCAAAGAATATCTTATCTTCTCAGTTCTCATCCATCTCAACACAACAGTATCTTCTTTTCAGCAGGCAGATATATCTATTGGATACTAGGTTAAAGGAAAAACTTATTGTTTCTCACCTAGAGCATTAATAAAAAAATATTATATAAAAGAAATATAAAGAAAATATAAATCAGTGGAAAAGCGTCCCCAACACAGGGACTAGTGTGCTGCTTCACTGCTAAGTGTTAGCACACACTTAACCTGCCAGCAGGTGATGCCTACAGCACCACCTAACTCCATCTCGGTGGCTGTGCACACTTAATAATTTTTGCAGGGACTAGTGTGCTGCTTCACTGCCAAGTGTTAGCACGCACTTAACCCGCCAGCAGGTGACGCCTACAGCACCACCTAACTCCATCTCGGTGGCTGTGCGCACTTAATAATTTTTGCAGGGACTAGTGTGCTGCTTTACTGCCAAGTGTTAGCACGCACTTAACCCGCCAGCAGGTGACGTCTACAGCACCACCTAACTCCATCTTGGTGACTGTGCATTTGTCAACAATGTCACAAAAAACACAATTTCCCAAAAAAGAGGTTGCAAAGGGACAGGGACGAGGTCGTGGCCATAGCAGTCGTGCCCAAGAAGGCACTGGTACAGGTAGACAGAGGAGGATTGATAGATCTCTCTTTCTCCTGTCTAGAATTCCCAGTACTCAACAAAAACGTGTCTTGAGGCCGGAAGAGCATGACCAGATAACATCTTGGATGGCTGATAACACCTCGACCACTGGTTCTTGCAGTACACAATCGTCCTTGCCAACACAGTCTAGTGTCGCTACAGACAACGCAGGGCCATCCAATCCTCAAAGTCTTCCTATTTCCTCAACCCATCGGCAGCCAGAGGAAAAATTGGAGCGCGACCTTGGTCACTCTGATGATTTATTTGGTTCTTATCAGCCCTCGATTGCATTTGGCCTTTCTTTGTCACTGCCTGACGAGATACTTGAAGAACACGTAATGTCTATTCATGACCAACGTTTGGAAGCACCTCGTACTGAAGAAAGCCACTTTCACCAAAGGCATACAGCATCTCAGGAGGTGGATGATGATGAGGATGATGAGACACACATCTCAACTTGCCAGCCTGCTCAGTCACGTTATCCAGAAGACTTTGAAGAGGAAGGCGTGGATGATGAGACCACAGATCCTACCTGGACTCTTGGCATGCATAGCCAACAGAGCAGCCAGGAGGAGGAAAGTGGCTATGTACCACCGCCAAAAGCACCAAAGCTTACTCCTTTCTCCAGAACACAAACTGTGACAACAGTTGCCCAAATTGTGTCAACTGTTGCACAAACTGTACCAACTGTTGCACAAACTGTCAACACAGTTGCCCAAACTGTGTCAACAGTTGCTGTTGTACAGAGTCATCCTCCTCTGCCTCCAATTCAACATAAAGGATGAAAAGCCATTGTGTGGCAATATTTTAAGGCTGCCACATCTGTACCAATTATGGTTATCTGTAACATCTGCCATGCAAGGCTAAGCAGAGGCCTGGGAAAAGGAAACATGAGCACCAGCAGTATGCGTAAGCATATGTCTGTTAAGCACCCAATTCAGTGGTCGGCCCATCAGGGTTCAAAATCAGTGCCTTCTGATCCCCACACTTCCAGGCCACCTTAGATCCATCCTTCACCAGCTAGTGTTCAGGCATCAGCTCCTGCTCAAACGTACTCCTCCCAAGCTGCGGTACAAGAGAGACATGACAGTAGTCAAGCCACTGGTCAGTCTGCGCCAAACGTCCAGTTGTCTGTGCCACAGCTGTATGAAAGGTAGCGGAAGTACCAATCGACACACCCATTTTCCTAAAAAGTGACTGCGCAAATTGCAACTTTGTTAGCTGTGGAAATGTTGCCATTTAGGCTTGTGGATACAGTCTTTTCGGGAGTGGTTGGCTGTGGCAGCACCACGATACTCTGTACCCAGCCGCTACTTTTTCTCACGTAGTGCCGCCCCCGCGTTACACCAGCACGTTGTTACCAACTTAAAGCGTGCACTAACAAATGCTGTAACCGCCAAAGTCCACCTAACAACGGACACGTGGACAAGTAGTTGTGGACAGGGCAGATACATCTCAGTAACGGCTCACTGGATCAACCTGGTGGACAGTGTCCCAACTTCTCAAAGTGGACCATCTGAGATACTGCCAACTCCACGAATAGCGGGCACAACATCAATCCGGGTGTCTGCCTCATCATATATGTCCAGTACACAATCTGCTTCTGCAACTTCCTTGTCCACTGCTGAGCTGCCCGCACCATCTCGTCCAAGTTGGGAGCTTTGCAGTAGTGCTTCAGCAAGGCGACAACAGGCTCTTCTGAAGCTTATCTGTCTAGGTGACACACTGCAACTGAGCTGTGGAAAGGTCTTAAGCAACATACTGATGAGTGGCTGGCCCCACTGCAACTACAACCAGGTCTTGTTGTCAGCGATAACGGACGAAACCTTGTGGCGGCACTAAAGCACGGTAACCTTGTACACGTGCCTTGCATGGCTCACATGCTGAACCTAGTAGTTCAGAAATTCATGAAAATATACCCTGAGTTATTTGACCTACTGGAGAAGGTGGGGCGAATTTGCGTCCATTTCAGACATTCCTACACAGCAGTTGGAAGTCTTTCAGCCCTTCAAAACAAATTTAATTTGCCTAAACACAGGCTAATTTGCGACATGCCCACGCGCTGGAACTCAACATTCCATATGTTGGCAAGGTTTAATGAGCAGCAGAGGGCAATAGCGGAATATCAGCTGCAACATGCCCGTCAACCCAGAAGTCAGACCAGACACATTAGTACTTTCGAGTGGGTCTGGATCGCTGACCTTTGCGAGTTGCTGGAGAACTTTGAATACTGCACCAAACTTGTCAGCGGTGATCAGTCCATTATCAGTCTCACCATCCCCATGCTCTGTTTGCTTAAAGAATCACTCCTGAATCTGAAAACAGAATCTTTGAGGTCCCAGCTGGTGGCTATGGAGCCAGAATTTAACATCGCTGATCCTAGCCAGCCAAGCCAATATCAGCAGGCTACATTGGGTCTGGAAGAATAAGGTGATGAGAGTGATGATGAAGAAGATTTATTTTTCAGTGGTACTGATGTGAACCCTGATGGTACTCCCAACCCTATGTTTATGTCGGTACATCATGGGTGGGATGAAGAGGAGGAGGTGGAGACCGATTTAGAGGCCATGATGCATAGTGATCCTCATTCTGTTGTAACCGAGGAGTTAAGTCTTTGCAGCTTAGCACACATGGCTGACGTAATGTCTCAATGTCTCTCCCAAGATCCACGTGTCATTCACATCTATGACAGCAACCTCTACTGGTTGTCAACCTTTTTGGACCCACGGTACAAAGACAAATTTCCATCGCTGCTGTTGCAGTCACCCAGGGGCTTAACGATGGATTTTTTCAAGAGGGTTGTTGTTGACAATTTGATGTCCATATCACCGTCACCTTGAGTAGGAGACAACAATTGTCCAACATGGTGAACGAGTATGTCAGTGACAGTACCAGCTTCCTAACCGACCCTTCTGTACCCTTTAATTACTGGGTTTCCAAGCTTCACACTTGGACAGAGCTCTCTTTGTATGCCTTGGAGGTGCTGGCCTGCCCAGCTGCTAGTGATAATTAGGAGAAAGAGGAGCACCACAAGGTTCTATTCAGATAAAAAGGTGGGTGCTCACCATGTCATGGAACCATCATTCATGTGTAGCAGGGAAGCACAGCCCTGATAGTGTGATGTGCAATAATATGCAATGTGAAATACTTTGATCAGGGCTATTGCAATGATAATAGGCTGTGTGTGGGGATATTGAAGTGATAGATACCAGTGATACCAGTTGTTAATTGCAGCTTCACAGATTTATTTGACTGTTCATATTGATTGTATTAGGGACTTGTTGGTCACTCAACAGGCGTATACACTGTAGACCCCGGTATCACCATGAACCTCTGGTAATATTGTTTACTTGTTAATAGTTACCCTACTGAGTGGTCCACAACTGGGTGTTGCTTACACTATACTCTATATATACATGACTACTTAACAGGGTGTTTCAACCTTGAGTTTGTTTCTCTTGCTATATATTGATAAATCCATGTAAGAGGTTTTGTGAACCCTCATAGATAGTGGTATATTCTTTGTAAAGCAGAGAGACTATACTCCTAACTGGAGTGACATACTCTCACTTCCAGATTGATTGATCCCCTGACCTAGGAGTGACTTCCTATTGTTTCCTATACATTAAACTCTGAGCCCCGCTGGGTTCTGATTTATTTTTGACTGTCTATGCTGATATATCAATTGCTGCAATTAACTTGTTTGATCTGACATTGTCATATATAATGGTACCCCTGTCTAGTTTAATTACCAATTTTAAATGGTTTTAACTTCCTTTTGTCTGTACACTGTGCTAATAAAATTTTGTATATATCTTGTAGTATCACGGGTGTGCTTCCATACTTTCTAATATGTCATGTCTGTTTCTGCTGTTTTCATGCCCAGCTGCTAGTGTGACATCAGAGCATGTTTTCAGTGCCGCTGGGGGTATAGTCACTGATAGAAGGTCACGGCTTACTACTGAAAATGCCGACAGGCTGACTCTCATTAAGTTCAACAATGACTGGATATCATCGCAGTTCGTAAGCCCCCCAGACGACAGTACCCAAATGTAGAGTAACCTATTCATAATTAATATGATTGGAAGATTGTGCTTTTTAACTTTATGCCCTTTTAAGACAGGAAGTATCGGCATGTCCCTCAGCTCAGACGATGTGATAAGTCATGTTCCTGCAACATTTGCTGCATGATAACAAAACTACACAATCAGTAAAAATCATTTTACTTTACAAGTGCATCCGCTTGTGAGCATTTTTCATTTTTTTTTTTTTCCATCCAATACAATACAGCCCCTTGGGCTAATTTTTTGAGGCAACAAGCCTATGCCTGCAGCTAGGGCGTTGCTTGTACTATGCTCGTACGACAAGCAAGTATATAGTATGGGCCACGCGCCCTCTTCTATTTAAAAAAAGACTTTATTAAGCCCTTTGAGCTAATTTTTTGAGGCAACAAGCCTATGCCTGCAGCGTGGGCGTTGCTTGTACTATGCTCGTAGTACAAGCAAGTATATAGTATGGGCCACGCGCCCTCCTCTATTTCAAAAAATACTTTATTAAGCCCTTTGAGCTGATTTTTTGAGGCAACAAGCCTATGCCTGCATCGTGGGAGTTGCTTGTACTATGCTCGTAGGACAAGCAAGTATATAATATGGGCCACGCGCCCTCCTCTATTTCAAAAAAGACTTTATTAAGCCCTTTGAGCTAATTTTTTGAGGCAACAAGCCTATGCCTGCATCGTGAGAGTTGCTTGTACTATGATCCTGCTGGAGCCTGGCGAATGGTCCCACTGTACGCTCCGGAGAAAACGCGTAGACGTGCTGTGTTGCAAGTAGACGTCCCAGCCTCTCGCATCTGTGTTCCTAGTCTTGTTGCCATAGCGAGGCATTAAGTAACCCCCCCAAACACAGGCACTATTTATTTGTCAGCAACATTTGTATGTGGAGTCATGATTTTACACATACTAACCAAGGTGCCTTCATGCGCCATGCGGGCCGTAAAGTACTTGCTAATGATGATGACTTTAAGCCCACCCACAAAACAACCTACACATCCATTCCCTGAAAAAATACAGACACAAAGCTGTTTTTTCAAACTGTGTATTAACACGCCTTAATGGCAAAGATGTAAAATAGCTTTAGGGTGGAGGCACACTATCATGCATCAAAAACGCCGCGTTTTTGATGCATGACAGTGATGCGAGTGCTGTACGTGTTTGTGGGTGTGTATGGTGCGAGTATGGTGCGTGTGGTGAGTGTGGCTGGCTGGCTGTATGTATGCTAGTGTGCTGTGATTGTGAGGTGTGAGTGCGTGTGTGCTGCGTGATTGTGATGCTGTCCACGGTCCTGAAGGACAGCAGACAGCATTTGTCGGGAATAGAAACTCGCCAGCTGTCAAAGCCGGGAAGTTTAAATTTCCCGCTGTGCTGTACAGTTAACTATTAATTTGTACCACTGTGACAGCAGCGGTACAAGATGTTTAGCTAAGACAATGATGATTGTGGTAAAATAATGTAGTCTGGGGTTATTTTACTGATTAACCCCATCAGCATCCTCGGCACTGCATATGTGCGCAGAGAATTCTGAGAGGCTGTAAACCCAGTGCTGAAGGGGTTAATATGCAGCTGGTGTAGTGACACCATGTATGTGGAGAGTGTCCTCACTCTCTGCAGAAATGGTGTCATTACACCATGTGTGTGAAGGGGTTAATTTTTATGTATAATGGGTTTAAAGAAGTGTCAGGGAAGCCGGCTCTGGTACTGTCTATGGGGAGCTGTCCCCTCTGATGGTGCTGAAGCCACAGCTCCCCATAGACAGTAACATAAGCCGGCTTCCCCGACACTTCTTTAAACCCATTATACATAAAAATTAACCCCTTCACACACATGGTGTAATGACACCATGTCTGCAGAGAGTGAGGACACTCTCCACATACATGGTGTCACTACACCAGCTGCATATTAACCCCTTCAGCACTGGGTTTACAGCCTCTCAGCATCCTCTGCACACACATGCGGTCCAGAGGATGCTGAAGGGGTTAATCAGTAAAATAACCCCAGACTACATTATTTTACTACAATCAGCATTGTCTTAGCTAAACATCTTGTACCGCTGCTGTCTTAGTGGTACAAGATGATAGCTTACTGTACAGCACAGCGGGAAATTTAAACTTGCCGGCTTTGACAGCCGGCGAGTTTAAAGCGATTTTGGCTGCACACTCGCACAGTGTGCTGTACGGGGGCGAGATTTTCTCACCCCCATACACTTGCATTGCCCTCACGCGCGTCAGAATCGCGTGCAATCGCAGCATGCTGCGATTCCACTCGCTTCTGACTTGCAGTGCGAGTTAGGTGCGGGGGACTTGCACCAGTGTGCCCTGCCTGATAGGGCAACACTGGCCCGAGTGCAATGCGTTTTTTTCATGCATTGCACTCGCGCGAGTCTCACGCCAGTGTGCCTCCACCCTAAACTTCACAAAAGCACAATATAAAAAAAAAAAAAAAGAAAAAAAAAAAAACAAATTGTGCTCTGCAAATTTTTTATAAAAAATAAAAAAAAAGAAAACAAAAATTTACCCTACAGCTGGTGGTAGGTGGGCTGATTGGGTGGGGTAGGCTCTACCTGCCCACCATCACCCTGGTCCTGGAGGCAGTCCAGGGCCCCATGTATGGCCTCCGCCACAGATTGTAACCCTGTAGGGTGGGTCATCTGGGACGGTGTGGGGAATTACCCTTGTCTTAGGAGGTCCCTGTTGGGTGGCCACAAAGGTGGTATAGGCCTCTGGGTCGGCACATAGCTGTCCCGGGGTGTGGGCCTGTCTAGCCGGTTGGAGGTTGACTGTTGCCACCCCTCCAAATAACTAAATACCTCGCCAGGGTGGTTTCGGGGCCGACAGGCATCAAGGACAATGTGGATTGCTGACCTTGCCCGCAGTCGTCTCTCCAATGGAATGAGAGCCAGGAAAGGTATCAGACTGCGGGCAAAGTCAGCATCACATTGTCCAAGCTGGTCAGTTTGTGCCACCGGGATCTGACCATGGCTGCTGTTCTTCTGCTGAGTCCCCACACTGCTGCCAGTTGGCCATCCTGCTTCCTCCACTGCAGGAGGTTGGTCTTGGTGGGGAGAGCGTTGTTGTGGCCCTTGAACCTCCTCTTCTTGTGGCCGGCCATGACCCAAAGGTGGTGGTGGTGGTGGTGGTGGTAGTCCTTGGTCCTCAACTCCAAGTCGGGGTGGTTCAGGGGCCTCCCTCGCCTCTTCAGGCAGCTGTGCTGGTGGGTTTCCACGCCGCCTGTGGTAGTGAGCAGCTCTGTGAGTAAATACAAAAAAAATTTGGTAAATGGGTTGCGTTTGGAAACAAAAACATAGGCCAAACATAAAATGTGCACGCTTTTTTGACTCTGTGTATCTGTGTATTCTGTGTTTTCATTGTTGGCCTTAACATGGAATTGCAGCAAATAAATGAAGGACATTTTGGCTCATGCCTCAACCAATATTCTATGTGTGGGTAATGTTGGTCCTCGATTTTTTGCAATTACATTAGAAATTTTAAAATTTGTCTGCACAATTACACTGTGCCCTGCCTTAGGCAGGACAGCTATTTAGGCACTTGAAGACATTTTAGTGGCCACAACTATTGCATTAACTTTTTGTTGTAACTTTATGTGGACAAAGCTATAGCCTGACACTGTGAGGCAAACACATTCTTCAGGGTTGTTTGCCATCAGATGGACACTAAAGACGCAGTGTGGGCGGCCTTGGTCTCAATGCACATAACCCAGATCTATAGGGCAGATGAGCAAGACAGGAAATGGAGACCTGCAGCATAGGTGACACATGAGCATTCGGCGTTAGTGGCCTGCACTCCTTGTTGCTGCCATGTATGCTAATCAGGAATGTCTTGGTAAATAAAACCCACAAAACATATGGCTTGACTTTTGAAACGACAGTAATGGACATAGAGTATGGGGTTGTTTTTGAGCAGCAGGTCACACATCGTTGGTGCCAAACAAGGTGGTATGCACAAATGGACAGTTTTACAATTATTCCAACGGGGCCGAACACAAAGCCGGGAGCAGCAAGGGCAAACTTCTGGTTTCCTAAAGGACCTTGGACATAAAAGCCTGTTGCACTGAAAATATGGCCCCCTTTAGTTTGATTTTATACAGCATTATTACACTATGTTTTTCGGAGGATTCGTAATGTGGCCATCAGTTAACGACAAAAAAATAAAATTCACATGTGGGCCCTAATATCTACACCATCACCTTACAGGCCCAAATATACCCATGGAAAAACTCACCCACACATATTTGTAGTGATACAGGGTATGTCCTCAAATGTGTGTGACTGTGTCAACAATCTGGGATGGTGTACAAACAGTTTAGTGCAAAAGGGGTATATCCTTACAACGTTATTTAGCCTAAAAAAACACCCACAACTAAACGTGTAGGGATGTATGTGGCCCTTATGCAAGTGGAGGCCATTAGGAACACATACAAATGATGCTTACGAAAGGCAAACCAGACAAGGCCACACACCTTAGAGGCCATTGCAGGGAAGAACATGGCTTTGTTCCACAAACATGCCAACAATAATAGCTAATTGTAAGGTCACGGAATATTGTGTCTGCCCACCCTGCAGAACATTGCTTATTTGTCCCAACGTCACAATGTGGCTATAAATGTGTATGTCCTGGATCATTGCCAAAGGTAATAGAATTCTGTTGCACCATGGCAGAAACAAACCCCAGTGTGGGTATGTAAACCACCACACTGATTATAGAGCTTCATACGTAGACTGTGAGCCCTCGTGGACAGGGTCCTCTCCTCTTGTACCTGTATGACCTGATTGTCTTCATTTACTGTTTTTTGTCGTTAACCCTTATCCTCATGTAAAGTGCCATGGAACCTAATGGCGCTATATAAATAAATAATAATAATAATAATAGTACACAACAGTGCTGCAGACACATACCTTGGCATACGGACCACCGGTTCAAGGAAGGACAACCGGTCGTAGTGGCGATATATCTGCCCTGGATCTGCTTCCGATCCCCTCTCCAAGATCTTTCGGTGTTGCTTTTTGTGCTGATTCAAGCAGCTCTTCCACCCTTTTATAAGCACGTCAACTGTGAAATGATTTCAAACCGGGTTTAGACATGTGTAACATTTGAAACACAAAAAGTATGTGTACAAATCAACAATAACATTTTATTCATGTTGTGTGTGTAATGTGTATACAAGGCACAGTGACACGACAGTGTGGAAGATCATCAACAGCATTACGGTCATTGAGCTCACGTCGCCACAATCACAAATGAGGCAGGGCACATGTCAACGCATAGAGAATGTAATAGTGCGGGCACCAGACTCCGCTCATTAGTGGTATTAATATACACCCAAACCCCTGGCCTTCAGAGCCAGGAGGACCAGCCCTTAAACTAAGTGTACTGTTGTGACCCCATCAAAATATAGGCAACCATGCGACAGCGCATGATAACACATTGAGGGCCCTATATACCCTACTATGGGGGGCCTATATACCCACTGGGGGCCCTGTATACCCACTGCTGGGGGGCCTGTAAACCCACTGGGGGCCCTGTATACCCACGGGGGGCCTGTATACCCACGGGGGGCCTGTATACCCACAGGGGGCCCTGTATGCCCACTGCTGGGGGGCCTGTATACCCACGGGGGGCCTGTATACCCACTGCTGGGGGGCCTGTATACCCACTGAGGGCCCTGTATACCCTAATGTGGGGGGCATGTATACCCACTGGGGGGCCTGTATACTTTGCAGGGGGAGCTGTATACTCTGCGGGGGGGATGTCTACCAGTGATAGCCGCTGTATACCAGGATGGCGGTCAATATGTTTTCCCAGTTTTGGGGGGCAAAAGTAGGGGGGTCGGCTTATACACGGGTCGGCTTATACACGAGTATATACGGTAAATGCAATATAACGTGTGAACACATTTAACTGACCTATATTGCTCTGTGCATCCTGGCCACTGCGATGGAATGCAGGGAATATGACTTGAGCGATCTCCCTCCAGGCTGTAGTCCGCTGGATGTTATCCCCATAGGCAGGGTCAGTGGGCAGCCAAAGCAGGGGCCGAGCCTCCACCAGGTCAATAAACTGCAGCATGTTGACACGGACCATGCTTGCTCTGTGTGTGTGTGCGTCTGTCAGCTTGAGTCGGCTTATTTCCTGTTTGCTAAAAGCATGGTGTGTGCTGGAGCAAATCGCTTGCCTCGCCTCATCGGCGCAAAATAAGACAAACACATGCGAGTTTGGCCTCGGACACAGCAGCAAAAAACTGTTGCGAGTGGGGTTTCCAAAACGGCAATGCGAGCGCTTTCCGAGACACATCTGCGATTTGTAAATCGCACATTACTCGCTATTACTCGCTTCCCCATTCATTAACATTGGACTCGCTAGACTCGCAACGAGTAGCGAGTCCCGGGCTCGGACTCGCTAGAGTCAAGCGATTCCGAGTAATTTAGGACTTGCCCATCACTACTTTTTCTCGTTGTCTGTGCACTTTTTTTCTTAGTTTTACGGGGATAGAGATATGAACACAAGGGGATTTATATCACCAATTATAATAAGAATGTGGGTTATACATAAAAATGGAGAAAACTTGATAATAAAAATAGCACAAGAATATTACAGTATATGATAAATGAGAAACACTAAAGATGAAGATTTATATTTATTTATACTTATATATATGCACATACACATAGATGATATTCATGTAGTTATTTTTAGTGATTGACAGAGAGAAATGTTAAGACATACACATATATAAAACAGGAAAGGAAACGAGTAAGATATGGAAAGGATAAAAAAATAATAATAAAAAAGTAGAATAGAGATGTTAAAAAATAACAGCTAAGTAATGATGGTATCGATTTATAGGGATATATTAAATATATTGGACATACATATGTGGATATATTTTCATGATTGAGATATTGAGCTTTTAAGAAAACATTTTTTTTTTAAATGTTAGTTTTTTTATGTAATAAAATTATTTTAGGCATGTATTATTGATGTTTTTATGAGATGAGATGTTGTTGATATATGTATGACAAGGTTTTTTTGTATATAACATTTTCTATGTATTTCTACCTTATATCTAGTACAAGGGAAGTGCACCTTCATTTGAAAGGAGCTGCTGCAATAGGATGAGTATTTGCATTAAACTAAAGCGGCCGTCACACGCTGCGACATCCTGAATGATATTGTAAGCGATCACGTGCACGCGCGATCACTTACAATATCGCTCACATCGCTGGTGAGATGTCACACAGACAGACTCACCAGCGATGTGGAGCCGCGATCTCGCTGGTTACTATGGTACACATCGGGTTACTAGGCGCCGCGCGGCGCTTAGTAACCCGACGTGTACCATAGTTACCATCTCCCAGCATAGGCTCTGCTGCTGGGAGATCGTTCATCGTGGTGTTATACACCACAATGAAGCAGATCGTGAAATCGTTCATCGCTAGATCTGAGCTCCGGAGCTCAGATCTGCGATGTCACGATCAAGCGATTTTACATAGTAAAATCGCTTGATTACATGCAACGATGCCAAAACGATATCGCCTAAGCGATCCAAAAACAGATCGCTTAGGCGATATCGGGCAAGAAATCGCAGCGTGTGACGGCCGCTTAACACAGGGTAACTACGCCCCACCCTAATTAACAGGTTTTGTAAGAATGTGTATAAAAATGTTTTGTAGATGGTGGGAAAATGATGTACATCAGTGGTTTTCCTGATGAAGAGGTCTATAAACTTTGAAACACGTAGAATAAAAATCACCTTAATGCCAACTCTTTGAATTTGAATATTATTGAAATGATTGGCAGCGAGCTTTAAAAACCCCAACTTTTATATTTTTATGAAAATCGTTTTATTAAAGGGGAGACTGCAGCAGCCAAAGTAAAAGTATTGACGATTATAGTGGTTGTGACTTTCACAACAATACCAGGTGAGCATATTCCTTTAAACGGAAAAAGTTTCATTTGTGTTGGTAACGCCCTATGGTAGCGCCTAGTTTCTTTTTCAGATTTCTGCATTACAACATGGTTGATATTTTTGGGCTTCAGTTGCAGGCACATCATAAGTACCCGCCATTTTGCAGCCATTATCCCAAATGTACACTCAACATAGCGCCTAGCACAACCTAACTGTGCATTAAATAGGCAGCGCTCGGTGTTAAGACGACGAGTCGAAAACACCCTCAGCACACTGTGGCTCAGCTGGAAGGCCACATTAGCTAATAATATGAAAGGAACAGAAGAGCCATCTGTGCCTGGTAACGGCTGAGGAGGTGGCACATTGAATTGGTTACGCACCAGTCTTCGCCAGATGTTACTATTACGAAAGGTCTGGGCATCATGAACATGGCCATACGACCCAATATTGACTGCAATGAATTTGTAATGACAGTCCGTTATTGCAATTAGGACAATTGAATAGTATTTCTTATAATTAAAATATAAGGTGCCACTATGTGCGGGCTTTTGAATACGGATATGTTTTCCATTTAAGGCCCCAATGCAACTGGGAAAGTTAGTTGTTTACAAAAATGTATCAGCTATAGCCAGCCATTGCTCCGTTGTGGGTTCGGGCATCATAATAATGGCATGTAATGTGTCCCACGACACTTGACATGTTTCTTTCACAATAAAGGCCCAGTCACACATAATGAAGCACCAGCGATCCCGATAATGATAACGATGTGCAGAGATTGCTAGTGCGTCGTTTTTCACATTGCTGGTAAGATGTCAAACAGGTATCTCACCAGCGATGTGAAAAACGACGCACCAGCGATCCAGAATTATACCGAGGTCGTTGGGAATTGTCACTCCATAGCGTAGCATTCAGATCGTTGGTCATTGTCACTGTCAAACACAATGATGTAGCGCTCCCAGCTGGAGCACAAAGACATAGAAATGATCCAGAGCAGTATGTAACGATCAATGATCTCACAGCAGGGGGCCAGATCGTTGGTGCGTGTCACACAGAACGACATTGCTAACGGGATCGCTGTTGCGTCACAAAATCTGTGACGTTACAGTGATCTCATTAGCGATCTCGTTATGTGTGACAGGGCCTTAACACAGATTGTTGACATCCCCAGGCGATATTGGCAGTACAGCAAGGAATAACTCACTCCTGTGGCCAGGAATCTGCTGGGAAAAAAGCGTATTTTAAATATGTACACATTGCATTATGTCCATGAAAAAGTATACATTTGGGTCCTGTAGACAGCATAAGCAGGTTAAGTATGGGCAACAATGATAATATTATATGGGCTGGACAGATAAAAAAGGATTATACAAAAAAACAAAATAAACCTACCTCAGAGTCACAAGTAATCTTTCCTGAGGAGAAATACTGTCATAGAATCTGGTGTTTTGGCGTCGGATGTCCTCTTCAATCATGCCCAGCAGCAGATCAAATGTATTCACAGACACTTGTACATAACGGTGGAATTTGTGGGGGAAATTAAGCAATTGCCAGTACAGCCGATGGAATGCACTATATTGTGGCCTCAACAAATTGACCTCATGTACTCAACTGTCTATTTTCTGTCTGGCGATAATGATGCAAGTGGAGTCTGATGGCAAGGATAATGGAAGCACACATTATGCAGCCAGCAAAGAGAAGGTACACAAAATGGAAAAAGCCCAGGACATCATAATCACCTTGATTTAGAGGGCTCCACTCCACTTAACTGACCATTAAAAATGCAAAAAAATGCAGGCCATAAACACATTTGTCAATTGACATAAAACACTACTATTGCATTAACGCATGCATTTTTACCAACACAAAACCACAAAAGCGCATGCCAAAAACACATGCGTTTTGCACATCCATTAAATTTATACAACAACAACATTGGATGTGAACTTAGCGTTTCCCAAAAATTTCAGCCTTTTCCTCTGGCCCTCAGACCTCTTTGTAGGGTCCAGCAGAAAATTATTTGCATTTCCGACTGATTTGCATTGTACTCGCTATTCAGAATGAATACGAGATTATTACAGAGTACTCATTACGAGCATAGCGATCACGAATATTAAGGTATTTGGCTCATCACTAATAATGACCTTCTGACAGCAAAACGTAATGGTGACCACTCTCTGCTTATTCTCCTTGATCTCTCTGCAGCTTTTGACACTGTCGACCATCAGCTCCTACTCTCTATGCTGCACTCCATTGGCATAAAGGACACTGCTCTCTCCTGGCTCTCCTCCTATCTTTCTGACCGCTCTTTCAGTGTATCTTTTGCTGGCTCCACTTCCCCCCCTCTTCCCCTCACTATTGGGGTCCCTCAGGGTTCAGTCCTTGGCCCTCTCCTCTTCTCTCTCTACACGGCCCCTATTGGACAGACCATCAGCAGATTTGGCTTCCAGTACCATCTTTATGCTGATGACACTCAACTATACACTTCAGCCCCTGACCTTACCCCTGCGGTAGTAAAGAACACCAATGAGTGTCTAGCTGCAGTTTCCAATATCATGTCCACTCTCTATTTGAAACTAAACCTTTCCAAAACTGAACTTCTTCTGCTCCCCCCATCCACTAACCTCCCTAAATCGGACATCTCTCTCTCAGTGTGCGGCACCACGATAACGCCTAGACAGCAGGCTCGCTGTCTGGGTGTTATATTTGACACCGATCTCTCCTTCTCCTCCCACACGCAATCTCTCGTCCGCTCCTGTCGCTTACACCTGAAGAATATCTCTAGAGTCCGCCCCTTTCTCACCCTGGAAACAACAAAAACCCTCACCGTGGCCCTAATCCATTCCCGCCTTGACTACTGCAACTCTCTATTAAGCGGCCTCCCCCTCACCAGACTTTCTCCTCTCCAGTCCATCCTTAATGCAGCAGCCAGGATCACCAATCTGGCCAATCGTTACTCAGATGCCTCTGCTCTGTGCCAGTCATTGCACTGGCTGCCCGTATATTACAGGATCAAATTCAAATTGCTTGTTCTCACCCACAAAGCTCTTCACAGTGCAGCTCCCCCCTACCTCTCCTCCCTCATCTCTGTCTATCACCCCACCCGCTCTCTACGTTCCTCAAATGACCTTCAACTAACATCTGCACTAATCCGATCCTCCCACTCCCGGCTCCAAGACTTTTCCAGAGCTGCACCAAACCTCTGGAATGCTTTACCCAAAGAAATCAGGACTATCCACAACTTGCATGGCTTCAGACGATCCCTAAAGACGCATCTTTTTAAGGCGGCCTATCATACTCCCTAACATGTCCATTGTACTGTAGACAGTGAATGGGCTATCCTCTGGACATTATTCTTCTACAAACTCCACCAAACCATAAAGGTCTACACAGACTGATGACCATTCATGTAAGCTTAGCCCTATACCCCATTTCCTCAAGATGCCTGGACCACCAGTGCAATAAGCCCCGGCACCTCGTGCAACCCCTATCCCGTTGTAGATTGTAAGCTCTTTTGAGCAGGGTCACCTTCATTTCTTGCTTTATTTATTGTATTTTTTTTTTTTTTCACATTGATTCTATGCCTATTGTTTTTGTATCCAATGATGGTACTTTATTTGTTCTCTATTGTAATTACTTACTGTATATTTTCTGTACGCTAACCCTACATTGTAAAGCGCTGCGGAATATGTTGGCGCTATATAAATAAAGCTTTATTATTATTATTATTATTATTATTATTATTATCATGAGATTAAAAAAAGTCAGGATGGGGAGGCAAATCATGGTGATACCCATTGGACCCGTTGAAGCGTGATCCACGTGAAACGGTGCGCCCGTCATCCCCTCCGCACTCCCCTCCCTCCCTGGACACTTGTAACCCTCATTCCAAATTGGAATAAAAGACTTGCACTTGGAAGACATCTTGGGGTGAGTGCCGTCAATTCTTTACACAAATCGATTGCACAATTGTTTTCATGACTCGAGCAACACCCCTTTGCTCTTATGCTGGTCAGAGCCCTTCAAGTTAAACAGCCACTAGTGCCCGGGATCTCTACATATTTCCAGATCATGGTGATACATTTCGAACATGAGGTCCTATCAAATATTAATGTTATGTCATGTGTTATTATTCAGTTACATTCAATAAACAATAATTTACAAAATACTATACAACATTAGTAAGAAACTAACAATACATTTAATTAGAATGAAAGTGCGGTATATAAATAGTGTATTATTAATAGCTAAGTAAAAAAAGTACACCCAAGTAAACTCTTTAGAGCTCCTATTAAATAACGGTCAAAAGTGAATTTCCCTTTTCCTTAAGCTTTAGCATGAGGATATAGAATCAAGTAGATTCACCACCCGCTAATTCACCAGTTGGCAGTCATGTAGTTTAAAGCTGTGTTCCAAATGTGAAAATATTATCTTAAGAAATCTTATCCTTTTCTCTCTCAAAGGGAATATCTTAAATATTAAAAAAATAAAACATTTAACTTCGCTGAAACATCATTTCTGTGGTTGTATGTTTTCTGTAGTAAACATGTAGTATATAAGAACAATGTGTATGAAATATATAAGGTAATTGTGATTGCACATCACATAATTTGACATTTTATTATAAGTTAGTTATAAACTTTCATCATTCCTTGCACTGTTTTATTTATTTATTCACGATATTCACCTTACTTTACATTTAATGACATAACTAAAAATTAGCTGGCTATTCCTCAATAGTTATTTTTGTCTAGGTGTCAACTGAAAGCCTGTCAACTAATTAGTCCTGAGTGGAAATGATCTAATGGAAAAGTGTGTGGTGAAATAGTTCACCTATATTAATACTTTCAGGCTGTGTTTACAGTATTGTATTAGGGACAGATGCTTAGAGAGTTTGAGTTTATCAAATAACAAGTTAATTCCAAAAGACAGAGATCACATGATCTCAGAGGCTTGGGTCAGGTGAATCGACATTGCCATGGCAACAGCGGGTTACCATGGTGATCGGCTCGTTGTAATTACATTACAATGAGCCGATCACCGCCGGGGAGAGGTTAGTGACTCTGCACAACCTCTCCCCGTCCCTAAGTGCTGTGATTGTAAGCAGGGGCGTAACTAGAACTGGCAGGGCCCCATAGCAAACTGTTGAACGGGGCCCCCTCCAAAACACGCCCCCAATGACACGCCCCCTTCAAGACACACACCCTTACCGATAATGCATACAGGAGTCACATTAAGTGCCAAAATTAGAAATAATGTAACAAAATTGTTCCTAATACTGGGGGGGGGGGCGCCTTTTTACTGTATGACTCGTGTATAAGCTAAGGGGGGGACTTTTCAGTACATTTTTTGTGCTGAAAAACTCGACTTATACACGAGTGTATACGGTATATTAAGCTACTAGAAACAGATATTTCGGCAAAATAACAGCTACACAAGCCCTTACTTACCAGGCCACTATGGTGTGATACAACCCCATTAACCACCAGAAGAAGTTTTATCCACTCCAACGCGCTGCGCTGTGCTGTGGCTGTGGGGCAGGCACAGCCAAGCTGATGATGAGCCCCTGAACCATGAACCAGTTCAGTGTGACTTCACTTGTCTTCTCTCCCTTCTCTTCTCTCTCCCTCTTTCTTTCTTCTTCTCTTCTCTTCTCTTCTCTCTTCTCCTTTCTCCTCTCCTCTCCTTCCTCGTGACTGTCGGCCTCCAGGAAGTAACTACACTTCCAGGTAAGTGGGGGACAGAGGCAGGCTGCAGAACATTCCCTAAGGAGGTAACAGGCCGGCCAGGGGGCGGAGACCAACTCCGCACAGAGAACACACAGGCTACAGTGACAGTCTGGTGGCGGCAGCCGCTTAGATCTGGGTGCGGCCGCGGCGCCAGCGGCCACTTTGAATAGGAGCAGCGACGCGTCGCGGCGGCATCCACCTTGCCGGGGGGCCCCGTCGGGCGCGGGTGCCCCCCACCGGACCCCCACCCCCCCACCTGACGGCCACACAAGGTATCGCAGCTGACCGGATAGCAGCGTAGCGGCGCTGGGTCTGGGCCCCCCACAAGCGCCGGGCCCCAAAGCGACCTCTACGTCTGCTATGCCGGTAGTTACGCCCCTGATTGTAAGATCGATCATAGCACTTAGGGAGTGACAGAGCCCTTGCAGCATGGCAGCCGTGCAGGGCACCGCCTCCTGCTTGTGCCCACTGCTTATCTGCAGCCGATCTTCCTGCATGGAGATCGAGCTGGAGAGAAGCAATCTGACACTCGGGCACAGCGATCTGCTGTGCCCAGCTGTCAGATCACTTCTCTGCAGCCCGATCTGCATGCAGGGAGATCGGGCTGCAGAGAAGGATCTGAAAGTGGGGCATAGCGACAAAGCAGATTTCTGTCTCCGCTATCAGATCCTTCTCTGACGCCCGATCTCCATGCAGGGATATTGGTCTGCAGAAAAGCATGGGGCAGAAGTAGGTGACAGCTGGGCACATACACCCTGCACCACCACCATGCTTCGCTGATGGGGGTGATCATCAGATCACTTCCCATCAGTGTGGAGGGGGTGATACCCACTCCCTCCAGCGCACTAGCCTATAGTAGGGGCTATGACAGCCCCATCCACAGCTGGAGAGACAGGATAGCCTGATTGATAGTTCAGTCTTTAAACTGCCAACCTCAGAATGGGGAATCTACCCCCCTGACCTCAAGCCCCAGTGTTCAGTGATAATAATCACTGAAAATGGGGGCTTGATGGCAGTTACCGTGGCAATGGTGCTGCGGTAACCGCCATGATATTGTACAACGTCAAAGGTCAAAAAGTCACCGACTTTCATGATGTTGAACAATATCAAAGGTGGGCAAGGGGTTAAGGCGAAGTGTGAGATCATGAGCTTGCTTTTTGAAGTCTTCATCAATTGTACAATTTCTCCTAAGTCTTAGGAACTGACCTATAGGGATTCCTCGGCGGGTGTGCAATGAGTGGAAACTTCAGTAGTCCAGCACATTGTTGGTCGCAGTTGGTTTCTGATGTAAATCAGTGATGAAGTTTTCACCCTGTATCTTGATTTTAGTGTCCAGGAAGACTGCATCAGTCTGTGATATAGAGAAGGTAAGCAGGATGTGAGAGTATTAGTGTTTAATGCATCAATAAAGGTCTTGCAACCATCCTCAGTACCCGACCAGATGATTATGATGTCATCAATGAATCTCTTCCATGTGGTCACATACTTCCTAAAATCATCCATAGAATAAACCACCATTTCTTCCCACCATCCCAAAAATAAATTTGCGGTGGCGGGTGCACATCTGGCACCCATTGCTACTCCCGTGATTTGGTGATAGTCAGGGGCGTAACTAGAATAGGTGCAGGGGTTGCAATTTCACCTGGGCCCTGGAGCATGGGGGCCCCAAAAATCCCTTTTACCTATAGAAAAACATGATTGCTATTAAAGAATTGCAATAATTGGGGGTCCCGTTGGACCATTTGCAAAGGGGCCCATGGGATTCAAGTTACGCCATTGGTGATAGTACTGCCAATCGAACATGAAATAATTATGTTGTAGCCCAAAATTCAACAGGTTAATAAGGAAGGAGTCATGTAGATGATTAGAATCGACTTGTTTATCCAACAAGAACATGGTAGCACTAATACCATCCTTGAGGCGGATGTTTTAATATAGGGATTCAACATTACACGAAACAATATAGTTATCATTGGTATACTTCAGATCTATACATGTGTGTATCAAGTGCAATGTGTCCCTAAGATAGGATGGTAATGTCATAACGAAAGGTTTAATGAAAAAGTCTAGGTAAATGCAGGCTTTACGATGAGACTACCGATACTCGAAATAATTGGGTGACCTGGTGGTTTGTCTAGTTGTTTGTGTACTTTTGGAAGTAGGCAGAATGTGGGTGTGATGGGATGCTCTACCAGGAGAAAACGTTTCTCCTGGTTGGTGACAACACCGGCTCCATTAGTCTATTAACTTTCAGACTAAAGACATGGATGAGATCTGAGGGTAACCTGGTGTAAAATCTCCCATCACCGAGTTGTCTGTGGACCTTTTCTAGGTACATTGAGATTGGCCACAGTACCACATTGCCTCTTTGTCAGCATCCTTAATCTGAAATGTTGTGTTGGTTTTAAGATCCTGGAGTGCTTTGAGTTCATTTGGCATCAGATTCCTAGTGTCCCTTTGACCCGTCTGAAGAGCTATCACGTCTCTCTTGGCCAGCCCTAACAAGATCTTAACATTGGGCACCAATGTTAGTGAAGTGGTTACCTTTGATCTTTTCTTATGTGGAAATCATCTGCGTATCAAGGCTGTGTCCAATTCCTCATTGAGAGCCAAAAGGGCCTTCAGGACTGTGCGGTGCTCCATTGGTAAGTTTTCCGCAAGTCCCCGCTCTGGGGACAACATTGGTTTTAAAATACTACTCCAGACATCTTTTATTCCACCAGGTTCTTATGCCTGTCTTGTGGGCATTAGTCAGATCTTTACAGAGGAAAGAGAACGTGGAGTCCTGTGGTGGAGTTTCAGTCTCACTAAAGATATTTGTTGCTCTCCACAGTGCCTCTCTAGCATCCCAATCCATCAGCTTTGAAAAACACAACAGGGTGTAAAGGCTTAGATGAAGTAAGCAGGCTTAGTATTAACCTGCTTAAACAGGATGAATACGCGTCCAGGACTGCCCAATGTATATTGGACGTGCAACCCCAAAGAGAGAGGGCTTTTTCACATCTGCAGTTGGGTTGCGTTTGCCTGTGTTTGCATTTGTATGCGTTTTTACGACTAAAAACGCATCCATACACATGCGTTAACGCACCCATAGGATGCAATGCAAAACGCATTGCAAACGCTTGCAAAAACGCATGACATTTTGCAAAGATGCAAAACGCATGCCAAAAATGTGGGCTGATGAGTCTAGGGCTGCATTTGCAAAAACGCATGCGTTTTGCACTTTTGCAAAATGACATGTGTGTTTGCATGCGTTTGCAATGTGTTTTGCACTGCAGCCTATGGATGCGTGACTGCATGAGTTTGGATGCGTTTTTAGCAGTAAAAACACACACAGACGCAAACGCAGGCAAACGCAACCCAGTCTTCGATGTGAACTAGGCCAGATAGCCCTATAGTACAGGGTTTAGTTTTTGTATTTTTATTGTGCCCGCCGCGTTTCATTGCTCTAACAAGATTGTGGGAGCAAGTCTCCTGGACCCAACTTGCTTTGAATCCCTGGTTTATTAGATCAATAAACGTGAGTTGGCATCAAAATCATGGACCGATGCACCCTAGGTCATAAAGGGGGTAATACCATACAATTGATACTATATAGGCTATTAAGTAAAATTATTTCAGAGTACCCCTCTGTAGAGTCCTGTGATTGTTCTGAGAGGTAATTGCCTTGTAATTGTCTGTTCTGTTTATTTTGCTATACCTGCAGGTTTCTACTTGCCAACACTTTTTTTGTAGTCATTTCTGAATATATCTGGATATTTCTTGAGAACTGTGTTTTGAAATACATATTGACATGTTTGACTTTTTCCAGGGGGCCAACAGTTGCTTTTTTTTTCTGGTAGGTATACCTTCATATAGGATAATCAAGAGTTTATTTTAGTCTATCCAATCTGCGAATTTACAATGTTGACTAGTGGTTAGCTTCAATGCATTGGTGTATCTTCAGTGACTCACCATACTCAGTATTTCCCAACGATCTCCACTTCTTTAGCAGAGGATTGAGGCTACGTTCACATATTGCATATTTTTTCTGCTTTTTCTGCACTTGCGCTTTTTTAGGCGCTGCATTTGAGAAAAGCGCAGCTCCATTCACACACTGCGCTTTTTTCTGCTTTTTTCTCTGTGCTTTTTTAGAGCCCATTTTATCATGTGTGCAATGGAAAAGCGCAGGCAAAAACTGCAAAATTAATTGACATGCCTATTAATTTTCCGTGCGTGTTTTTGCAGTGAAAGTGTGCGCATAAATTAAAGTACAAATATGCAGCATGTGAATGGATTTTGGCAAAACTCATAGGTTTTGCTAGACTGCGTATACAGAATTGCGTTTCACTGCAAAAAAGCGCACGTAAAAAAGTGCAGCAAAAAATGCAGGAAAAAGCAGAAAACAGAGTAAAAAGCGTGATTACGCACCAAAAAACGCAGTGTGTTAACATAGCCTAAATGTGACCTCCATTTGGCAGTCCTGCGGCCAACATGGCCGGTGTCAGGGGTGGTGGTGCAACTGCTTCCGGCTCCCAAAATCTTATTGCTTTATTCCATAGCATAAATTTATATTTTCTTTCACCTTACCTAGAGAGTAGTGGATCATTTGGAGTTTGCATGTTCCGGCCTCACTGCAAAATGTAATTCACTGCAAATAAATTTGAGTTAATTTCATAATTAAAAAGTCTCTAACTGCCTGGAAAATATACATTGAACATACTGAGTTCCTTTTGGAGTTAGGCTACTTTCATATCTGCGTTTTCACATCATGCAGAATTTCACCTTATTTGATAAAAAAGCCATCTCCGGCAACATTGCTTTAGAGATCAATTAATTTTGAATGGAGCTCCGGAAATGTGGGTTGATTCGTGGTTGCATCTTTTTTCTGCCGGATCCTGACACATCCATCACTTCCAGCACTTTTCAAACCGCAAGTAGAGCACCTACTGAGCATGCCCAGAATGCTGAAAACTACATCCCCTTTGATTTAAATTCCTGTACCCCATTTGCCTTGACTACAAGTGACCAGAGACCTGTCATGCATCTATACGTGGATTGTTCTGCTGCTCATCTCCAAATTATGAGTATATTCACACTGTGCTTGCAATGTGTATCATTCAAGCCTCATTTACTGTACATGTCAGTATTTTTTATCATCTTTCAGCAGTAAATTTTTGGAGAAATTCTGTGTTGCTGTCTATTTTTAGCATACAAATAGTGGTAAAAAAAATGGGACACAAACTTTTTATAACATGCATAGAAAACAATAAAATAGACACAAAAAGTTTTCATCCCTTGCAGGAGGTTCTATGCTTAAGTTTACATAACAAAAAACCACGCTGAGTATGTATAAAAATAAGACTAGTACTATAAAAATAAAGACAATGAGTATAAAAAATGTAAAAAGCAAATATAAAGCAAGCATAAATGTACAAATATGAAAGAGACAGCAAGCAAAAGCAAATAGGTACAACACGATTAGTCCAGTAGATGCCCCTCATTAGGTAGTTCCGTGATTAAGAAAGTCAGTGCAGTTCTTTGGTCTTTCGGGGGACCCCACCACCAACAAACCCCCAAGGGCGGCCATGGGTGAGCGACAGGGCGTAGAACCACTCTTGTTCAGCTCACCGAGTGGGTTTTAGTTCATGTTCACACTTAAAAGCCACCTCTTTAGCAGCTCGGTTTAAAAACCAACAGGGCGCACTCCAACATGTTTACAGTAACAGGGCGCACTCTAACTGTTTACAGTAAGTTCTAACCACACATTGTTCATGGTTCTAAATGTTCATCAAACGAAAGACAGAATCAACACACGAAAACTATATACAAAGGCTGTGGGGTCCTCCATTGTCCCTTCCTGGGGTGGGCCGGGACCGGGCCCATCCGGCATCGGCACCTGACTCAGATGACCAGGGTCTGTGTTTCTGCCTCCCACATGGGTGGCTGGACTCGCCTCTCAGGGGTAGGCTCCCGGGCTGCGACCACCTCAGGATGCACCTACCGGACACAAAGGCTGTAGGGGCCTCTCTCCCCCTCCTACTGGACCAGCATGACCCAGTCCCCAGGCTACAGAACCCTGCCCAGGTGTTCCTTGGGCAGGTGCTTCTCCACGTCCCGCCAGGGGATGAACAGTTCCAGGCTGGCCCCTGGGACCCGTGCGAAGCCCCAGCCCAGGCCAAGGTGAAAGGTGGTGACTATTCCTTCCAGGCGCAGACCCTGGCCAGTGCATCTGGCCTTACGGGCATTGGCCTTGGCCTGGATATTCCATGCCTCCCGCATGCACTTCTGGGCCCTCTGCTTGTTGTCTCCGCCTCCCACCAGGCGATGTACCGTCTCCACTGTTCTTCCTAGGTCACAACCTCTACTTTGCCCTTGCCCGCCTCCACTTCCCCTGGGAATCCTATCCTCTCCCCTCCCAGGTTTTCCCAGTAGCAGGCCATCCGTTTGCCATGGACCTCCTGGGACGGGTGTTTCGGGGTCAGCAAGACGGCTAACCCTTCCCCGGGGACAGGGGCATCCTCCCACGCTGGACTGGGGAGCATCAGGCCAGGGCTAAGGGAGCTAGGAGGGCCTACGGGCACAAGTGGGGCCATGGCAGGACGGAATCGGTACCTGTTTTGGCACCGGGTGCTGGCTCGTCTTCTTCCGTCCTGTGAGTCGGGGAAGCGGGGCGCGACACTGCCCATCTTGTGGTCACCCTGACGACCACGGCCTGCTGGCATCTGCACACGGTGGTGAGGTGGGCCTTCTCCAATTAGCGTCCAAGCTCCAGGACCTCATCCTCAAGAAAGGCGTCATCGAGCTCTGGTTTCTGGCTCCTTTCCAGGAAGCTGGGGGAGTCCTCTGCTGACACCCCACGCTCCATACCGCCTGTGCCTTTCTCTGCCACCATATTGTGAAGCACATGGGTTGTGGAGTTCCCGTCACACCGCCTGGAGCTCAAATCAATGGTTCGATCTGCTTCCTCCCTTTGTGGGCGTGCCCCTGTTCCACTGGTCACTTCTGTTGGACAAAATGCCGTATTGCCCGCGCTGCCGTCAAGTACCACCAGAACAATGGATCATCTGGGTATAAAGGTCTTTATTCTTCTGACACGTTTCGGAGCTCTAACCCAGCTCCTTCCTCAGGGAACATCAAGATCAGACTGACAACATTGCTTATTTAAATGGTAAAAGGCACCAAAAGATGATGCAACATAATCATGATGACGTCAGCTTACAGGGTGGAGACACAGTCACGTCAGGATGTTTATCAACACACACATCTTGAAATACACATAACCTTGTGAATATGTACACTATAAATTTATATTCATCTGATAAATCAGGATCTGTCTGCAGCCATAAAATTGAGCGACAAAATGAAATTCAATTATTGCATAAGGTTAAAAATAATTGGGGACAAAGAGGACAAAACATAACAGAGGATCAGATTTCAGATTCATTGTGATCCTCCTAGATGGTGAAATGGTGCTCAGCGATGTGCAAAGTGCATTACCTCAGCATTGTTAAAAAAAATAAAATAAAATAAAATAGTAAGTGGTTATCATTGTGTCTGTATGAGAAACAGCTCAGGAAGCATGGTGTAGTGGTGAAAGCTGTCGGGAATCACGAAAGTGCAGGAAGGGGGTTCAAATCTCTACTAATGCGATGTTGCCATAAAAAGCAAGAGAAAAGCAATAAACCAGCAGATAGTGGTGCAGGAAAGATATATTTAGGTATGTGCATGAAAATTATTAAGTTCTAGAATTGTGAGCAAAGATATGAAAAAACGATATGAAAAAACTGTGGAGTATGTATACATTTATGTGAAAATAAGATCCCGGTGCGGTGAAGCAATTAATTTATGATCAATATTTGTTTAAAATAGGGTGTATTGGCAAAACAGAATTATAGTAATGTGCTATTTATTTGTCAATGACCTTATCTTGATATAATTACCATATATACTCGTGTATAAGCCGACCCGTGTATAAGCCGCCCCCCCTACTTTTGCTCCCAAAACCTGGGAAAACCTATTGACTGGTGTATAAGCCGAGGGTGGACCCCAGCACAGGTATACAGCCCCCAGCAGTGTGGTATACAGGCCCCCCCAGTGGTATACATGCCTCTCCAGTGGTAGTATACAGCAGCCTTCCCAGTGGTAGTATACAGCAGCCTCTCCAGTGGTAGTATACAGCAGCCTCCCCAGTGGTATATACAGGCCCCAGCAGTATATACAGCAGCCCCAGTGGTATACAGCAGCCTCCCCAGTGGTATATACAGGCTCCAGCAGTATATACAGCAGCCCCAGTGTTATGTACAGGCACCAGTGGTATATACAGGCCCCAGTGGTATATACAGGTCCCAGTGGTATACAGGGCCCCCCCTTGCTGCCGCACACCTGTAAAGTAATACATCATTATACTTATCCCTGTCGCTGTCGCCGCCGCCGCCACTCTGACACGGCGCTCCTCCGGGTTTTCAGGCTTCTTCCTGCTTCTTCCTGCTTGTGACCGGCGGGCGCAGGCAATGACGTCATTGCCTGTGCACCGGAGGAGGAAGCATGAAGAAGCAGGAAGAAACATGAAGACCCGGAGGAGCGTGGTGTCAGAGTGGCGGCGGCGGCGACAGCGACAGGGATAAGTATAATGATGTATTACTTTAAAGGTGTGCGGCAGCAATGGGGGGCCCTGTATACCGACGGGGGGGCGGCCTGTATACTGTATACACCTATGACTCGTGTATAAGCCGAGGGGGGGACTTTTCAGCACAATTTTTGTGCTGAAAAACTCGGCTTAGGCTAGGGTCACACTTGCGTTTTTTACAAGCGTTTTTGGAGACCTGCGTTTTCAAAAACGCATGTAAAAACGCACCCATAGGCCCCCATGTTAAAAAACGCATGCGTTTTCTACAAAAATGCATGCGTTTTTCAAAATGCACCAAAAAAATAGTACATGCACTTTTAAAAATGCAGCCAAAAACGCAGGGAGCCATCACACACCTTAAAAAACTCAAGTGTGACCCCAGCCTTATACACGAGTATATACGGTATATGTTTATAAATATTACATATTTATTTATTTATTTCATAAGCCCCGTTCACACTGCAATTTTTCACTGATCAGTGTCCATCCAGTTTATGTGCAAAAACCAAGAGTGTCTCCAAAATACAGAACAGGTGTCAATCTTTCAATTCTAGTTTTTCTCTGCAAGTTCCTCTCCTGGTTTTGGCACACAAACACTGATGGACACTGATCAGTGAAATCATGCAGTGTGAAGGGGCCTTATAAGTTCCGAGGATGGAGAAAAATACCCAAGCATCAGAAAAGCAAAAACGAGAATTCAAGAAATCTCCAGAATAATAAATACCGTATATAAGTGCTCATAATATAATAGTGTGAAACTGGCAAGAGTTAAATCAAATAGAAAAGTTAACATAGTGGAAATCAAGATATCATAGATAATATGATTATTAACAACCTTTCCTTCCATGTGGTAAGATAAACGGTTACAACTACAAGTGAAAGCAATACTCATAATAAGTAAGAGACATTAGAAGCTTCTTATTTCATAAACGAAAACAATAAATAAAAAATGTGAATGTATGTAGTGTTAATGTTAAAGAAAAATATATTTAATAATTGTATATAAAGAAAAAATAACAAATCAGATATACACAATTTCACATATCTATGTAGCTGAAGAATTGTGAATTTATTGCAAATCTAGTTTTTAAATAACTAAGCATACCGTATATACTCGTGTATAAGCCGACCCGTGTATAAGCCGACCCCCCTACTTTTGCCCCCAAAACCTGGGAAAATTTATTGACTCGTGTATAAGCCGAGGGTGGACCCCAGCACAGGTATACAGCCCCAGCAGTGTGGTATACAGCAGCCTCCCCAGTGGTATATACAGGCCCCAGCAGTGTTACAGCAGCAGCCCCAGTGGTATATACAGCAGCAGCCCCAGTGGTAGTGGTAGTATACAGCAGCCCCAGAGGTATATACAGCAGCCCCAGTGGTAGTATACAGCAGTAGCCCCAGTGGTAGTATACACGCAGCCCCAGTAGTATATACAGCCCCAGTGGTAGTATACAGCCCCAGTGGTAGTATACAGCAGCCCCAGTGGTATATTCAGCCCCAGTGGTAGTATACAGCAGCCCCAGTGGTATATACAGCCCCAGTGGTAGTATACAGCCCCAGTGGTAGTATACAGCAGCCCCAGTGGTATATAGAGCCCCAGTGGTAGTATACATACAGCCCCAGTAGCAGTATACAGCCCCAGTGGTAGTATACAGCCCCAGTGGTAGTATACAGCAGCCCCAGTGGTATATTCAGCCCCAGTGGTAGTATACAGCAGCCCCAGTGGTATATACAGCCCCAGTGGTAGTATACAGCCCCAGTGGTAGTATACAGCAGCCCCAGTGGTATATACAGCCCCAGTGCTAGTATACAGCCCCAGTGCTAGTATACAGCCCCAGTGGTAGTATACAGCAGCCCCAGTGGTATATTCAGCCCTAGTGGTAGTATACAGCCCCAGTGGTAGTATACAGCCCCAGTGGTAGTATACATACAGCCCCAGTAGTAGTATACAGCCCCAGTGGTAGTATACAGCCCCAGTGGTAGTATACAGCAGCCCCAGTGGTATATTCAGCCCCAGTGGTAGTATACAGCCCCAGTGGTAGTATATAGCCCCAGTGGTAGTATACATACAGCCCCAGTAGTAGTATACAGCCCCAGTGGTAGTATATAGCCCCAGTGGTAGTATACATACAGCCCCAGTAGTAGTATACAGCCCCAGTAGTAGTATACAGCCCCAGTGGTAGTATACAGCCCCAGTGGTAGTATATAGCCCCAGTGGTAGTATCCATACAGCCCCAGTAGTAGTATACAGCCCCAGTGGTAGTATACAGCCCCAGTGGTAGTATATAGCCCCAGTGGTAGTATACATACAGCCCCAGTAGTAGTATACAGCCCCAGTGGTAGTATATAGCCCCAGTGGTAGTATACATACAGCCCCAGTAGTAGTATACAGCCCCAGTAGTAGTATACAGCCCCAGTGGTAGTATACAGCCCCAGTGGTAGTATATAGCCCCAGTGGTAGTATACATACAGCCCCAGTAGTAGTATACAGCCCCAGTGGTAGTATACAGCCCCAGTGGTAGTATATAGCCCCAGTGGTAGTATACATACAGCCCCAGTAATAGTATACAGCCCCAGTGGTAGTATACAGCCCCAGTGGTAGTATATAGGGCCCCAGCAGGGCCCCCCTCATAATTTGGCGCCCCCACCTCACTTTCTGGGCCCCCCCGCATGCAGCGCTGCGCATATACATTACCTGTCTAGCAGCTGTCACCCTCCGGTGGCGGATCGCGGCTCCCGGCTCCGGGCTCCATCTTCCTCGCTGTCTTCCTGCTTTGTGACCGGGGCTCATCGCGATGACGTCATCGCGACGCCGGCCGGTCACCTGACAAGCAGGAAGACAGCGAGGAAGATGGAGCCCGGAGCCGGGAGCCGCGATCCGCCACCGGAGGGTGACAGCTGCTAGACAGGTAATGTATATGCGCAGCGCTGCATGCGGGGGGGCCCAGAAAGTGAGGTGGGGGCGCCAAACTTTGAGGGGGCCGTATTGACTCGTGTATAAGCCGAGGGGGGCACTTTTCAGCCCAATTTTTGGGCTGAAAATCTCAGCTTATACGCGAGTATATACGGTAGTTTTAATTTCAATTTTAATTTAATATGAAAAAAAAAATGGATTAAAAATGTTGATAAAATTAATAAAAGTGTTCAAAGTATCAAATATTGCTATGAATTTGAACAATAAAACATCAAAATATAGATATCTGTGAAAAAATCTGTAATAAAAATTTACAGTGATAAGATTGTTTAGTCCCTATGAATTTATGGGTTTAAGACAATTAAATATGTTAAAAATTATTCCAAAGGATGATTAAATATTTTCTGGTGGATATTCATGTATATTCAGGGAATCCAATTCATAAACTGATGCACCTTTCTGTGGTCTCATGGGTGTGATATTGAATGACAGTGTATACTGTTCACAAATGGGGGTTGTTTCTCAGAGTATCCAGTTATTTGTAAAGGTACCGTCACACAGGGAGATATCGCCGGCGATGTTGCCGGCGATTGCGGGAGCGCGCATCCCTGACAACATCGCCGGGGAGATGTCAGACGGTGCAACTTACCGGCGATGTCGCCGGCTAGTTGCCACGGCTATCGCTCGCTGGGTTGCCCAGCAACCCAGCGAGCGATAACTCGCAATGTTGGAGATAGGCGGAATCGCCCGCAACATTGCAGGTTGCCGCGTTACACAGGGCGATCAGGCATGATCGCCTCAGCAACATCGCCAGGTTTCCCAACACTGTTGGGAAACCTGGCGATGTTACTCAGGCGATTTTTCCCCTGATTATCGCCCTGTCAAACGAAGCAACTCTCCGGCGATGTCACCGCAACCTGGCCACGCCCCTCAGTTGCCGGCAACATCGCCGGCGATATTTCCCTGTGTGACGGTACCTTAAGGGAAACGTGTATTAGGAATAGATGAAGATCATAAATGTCAACAAAAAGACTGCTGTAGAAAGTGCAGTATTCTGATTTTCTGAAAGCAAAAATGCAATAAAAAATATGCAGATATGCAGCATACATCTATTCAGTGTCTATAATTACCTAGTGAAGAGCTGATTAAGTGATGATAAGGAAGTACTGTAAGTAATCAGAATTATTTAAATAGTGTACAGTATCATAAATGTCATGAAAAGGATTGCTGTGAAAAGTGCAGTATTCCAATGTTCTAAAGGCCGCTTTACATATCACAATATAGTTCCGATATTGCATATGATTTCACGGGAGCGCGCACGTTTTTGGCACTTGTCCAAGATCGCATAGGAGATGTTACACAGGGAGATATCGTCAGGCAACGCAACTACGATGTAATACGCCTCTTATCACACTGTGTCTGAGCAACTCAGGGAATTAACATTGGAGTGAATAGGGGAAGTTGCGCTCCAAACTGTAGTTGCGCTGTCACACAGCACGATCCTGCCAGATCGCATAGTCAATATTGCACGGTTGAAGAGCATGCACAGTTCAAAAATGATATCGTAGTTGCATTGTTTTACGTCACATTGCCTATTTACACGACACAACGCACAAACGATATCAACTGCAACGCCCGTATCACGTGACTTTTTATCGTAGTTGCGTTGCGATATCATGACGTGTAAAGCGGCCTTAGGTGTAAAAATGTGATAAAAAGAGCGATATGTGGCATCTATTTATTCAGTGTCAATTGTTACTTAGCAAAGAGCTAATTAAGTAGTGACAAGAAAGTGAGTGATCAGAATTGTTTAGATCATACACAAAACACAGTGTTGGTTTAGCTAGAGAAAGCTAATTACCGCACAGCAGGGAGATTAAGGGAAAGCAATCAGCTTATGGTGGATAGTGCACAGGATCATAAAATGTCATAAAAAGGATTGCTGTAAAAAATATATTATTCCGATGTTCTAAGAGCTAAAATGTGATAAAAAGAGAGATGTGCACTATTCTTTTATCCAGTGTCAATAAAAGACAAGGAAGTGAGTGGTCAGAATTGCTTAGATGGTGCACAGAAACACAGTGTTGGTTTAGCTTGGGAAAGCTTATCATCACACAGCAGGGTGATTAAAGAAAGGAGATCAGTTTGTGGTAGAGAAAAACAGGGATCCATCTTTATTCTATCAAACTGTTCAAATTATGATTCAGGTGAGCAAACAATAAACATTATTATACTTCAATTCTCCATTATATTAATAAATGGAGTCAATAGTATATGCATAGAGAAAAATGGATGAATCAAAAATTATGGATGCAGCAGAGCTGACTCAACATTATAGTTATAAGAACTGATTGATATAAATATAACTGGATTCAGTCATATAAGAGGAGATAATTAAAAGTCGCAAATTCAAGTTGTTCAGGACTCATTGCTAAATATACACAATGCAGGCAAATACAAATTGTCCAAACAGGACTCTACTAACATGACATGATTCAGTCTAAGGTAGGAATGGACAGGAAAAATGTATATATGTATCTATACATAAGAAAGATATATATATATAAAGAAAAATAAGCAAATATATAGGCCTTTTTACGATGTTATTTCTGATATGATGTTCAGACCTTTTGGAGCAAGAGTATTTATATATCCAGTACTTTTCTCTTCTATTGAGGGCCTCTAATCTATTGGAGGTGTTTTCTGGAATATGATCAATGGCCATCACTTTTAATTTACTGAAATCCCTATCTATTATATAATCGCGAATCGGAAAAGCGCCCCTCCGCGCGCTACTTCCGGCGTGGTCATGTGGATACGAATTTAACATTGGGCGCGAAGCGCCCAATGCTGCGCGAGCAATGGCCGCGAGGCCATTGCGAGTCGCTGGCCCAGGGCGAGCAATGGCCGCGAAGCGGCCATTGCGAGCCGCTGCCCCAAAATCGATCCACAGCCTCGGCTACAAATTTACCGATTTACCGCTCAGGTAGCGCGAGCAATGGCCGCGAGGCCATTGCGAGTCGCTGCCTGAGCCGCAACTCGCTCCCCGGGGACCATGGACAACTCGCTCCCCGGGGACCCCGCTACCCACAACTCGCCCCCCCAATGTCCGCACAGCCTCACCCAGGTCCAAACAGGCCCCCCATGTCCGCATAGCCGCCCCCCCATCTCCGCACAGCCACCCCCATGTCCGCACAGCCCCCCCCCCCATGTCCGCACAGCCCCCCCCCCATGTCCGCACAGCCCCCCCATGTCCGCACACCCACCCCCATGTCCGCACAGCCCCCCCATGTCCGCACACCCACCCCCATGTCCGCACACCCACCCCGCAACAAAACCACCCCGCCGCACCTAAGGCCCTACCCCTAAGTCCGCCCCACCCCTACACGCTAAGCCCCGACCACCTAACCCCGACCCGCAGCATCCTAAGCCCCCGCCGATACCCCCTAAGCCCCGCCGTCTACCCCCTAAGCCACCGCCGCCCCTAAGCCCCTACCCCCTAAGCCCCGCAGCAGCCCCGACCACCTAACCCCAGACCCGCAGCATCCTAAGCCCCCGCCGATACCCCCTAAGCCCCACCGTCTACCCCCTAAGCCACCGCCGCCCTTAAGCCCCTACCCCCTAAGCCCCGCAGCAGCCCCTAAGCCCCTACCCCCTAAGCCCCGCAGCAGCCCCTAAGCCCCTACCCCCTAAGACCCGTAGCATCCTAGGCCCCCGCCGATACCCCCTAAGCCATGCCGCCTACCCCTTAAGGCACCACCGCCCCTAAGACCCTACCCCCTAACCCCCGTAGCATCCTAGGCCCCCGCCGATACACCCTAAGTCCGCCGCACCCGTACACGCTAAGCCCCGACCACCTAACCCCCGACCCGCAGCATCCTAAGCCCCCGCCGATACCCCCTAAGCCCCGCCGTCTACCCCCTGCCCCTCTTGCTAAAGCCCTACACCCTAAGCCCCCGCAGTCCCCTAACCTAACGCCGCTGTCACCTAAGGCCCTACACCCGAAGCCCCCGCCGTCTCCTAACCTAACGTCCCCGTCGATCCCTTACATGCCTTCAAGTCATCTGATCGTCCGTCCCATCCATAAGTCCTCCGTCCGGCCAGGCGTCCTCTTCCTCCGGCCCCGGGGGTCTTCTCTCTTCTTTCCGCCATCTCCGCCTCTTCGTCCGGCCCCGGGGATCTTCTGTCTTCTTTTCGCTAACTTCCACCTCCGACGTCCTCTTCCTTCTCATTAAGATAGAATGGACGAAAAATACCCCATTCTATCTCAATGAGATCTGAGGCCCTCTTCTGATTGGTCGCTGTATACTGCCCTCAGCCAATCAGAAGAGCCCCTCAGACTTCGCCGACCAATCAGAATTCGAGCTGACTGCCCATAGACATGCATTAGCGGTGTGTCCGCGATTTTAGGGCCGACAAATAGAACCAGGTGGCCGGCCATAAAATCGCCGACACACCGCTAATGTATGTCAATGGGGAAAAAAAAGGCGGACCTGAATGAGAACTGTGTCTCACTCGCAAGTAAAAAAATAAATAAATTTAATAATAAAAAAAAGAATTAAAAAATAATTAAAAAATAATAAAAAAATAATTAAAAAATAATGAATAATTAAATAAAAATAATAATAAAAAAAAAAAAAATGCGGACCTGAATGAGAACTGTGTCTCAGTCTGACTTAAAAAAATAAATAAATTAAATAATAAAAAAAATTATTTAAAAATAATTAAAAAATAATAAAAAAATAAATAAAAAATAATAAATAATTCAATAAAAATAATAATAAAAAAAATAAATATATGCTAATTATATCAGCCCTTCCAGCGGACCTGAATGAGAACTGGGTCTCAGCCTAAATAATAAATTTAATAATAATAAAAATAATTAAAAAATAATAAAAAAATAATAAAAAAATAAATAAAAAATAATAAATAATTCAATAAAAATAATAATAAAAAAAATAAATATATGCTAATTATATCAGCCCTTCCAGCGGACCTGAATGAGAACTGGGTCTCAGCCTAAATAATAAATTTAATAATAAAAAAAATAATTAAAAAATAATTAAAAAATAATAAAAAAATAATAATAAAAATAATAAATAATTCAATAAAAATAATAATAAAAAAAATAAATATATGCTAATTATATCAGCCCTTCCAGCGGACCTGAATGAGAACTGGGTCTCAGCCTAAATAATAAATTTAATAATAAAAAAAATAATTAAAAAATAATTAAAAAATAATAAAAAAATAAATAAAAAATAATAAATAATTCAATAAAAATAATAATAAAAAAAATAAATATATGCTAATTATATCAGCCCTTCCAGCGGACCTGAATGAGAACTGGGTCTCAGCCTAAATAATAAATTTAATAATAAAAAAAATAATTAAAAAATAATAAAAAAAATAAATAAAAAATAATAAATAATTCAATAAAAATAATAATAAAAAAATAAATATATGCTAATTATATCAGCCCTTCCAGCGGACCTGAATGAGAACTGGGTCTCAGCCTAAATAATAAATTTAATAATAATAAAAATAATTAAAAAATAATAAAAAAATAATAAAAAAATAAATAAAAAATAATAAATAATTCAATAAAAATAATAATAAAAAAAATAAATATATGCTAATTATATCAGCCCTTCCAGCGGACCTGAATGAGAACTGGGTCTCAGCCTAAATAATAAATTTAATAATAAAAAAAATAATTAAAAAATAATTAAAAAATAATAAAAAAATAAATAAAAAATAATAAATAATTCAATAAAAATAATAATAAAAAAAAAAATATATGCTAATTATATCAGCCCTTCCAGCGGACCTGAATGAGAACTGGGTCTCAGCCTAAATAATAAATTTAATAATAAAAAAAATAATTAAAAAATAATTAAAAAATAATAAAAAAATAAATAAAAAATAATAAATAATTCAATAAAAATAATAATAAAAAAAATAAATATATGCTAATTATATCAGCCCTTCCAGCGGACCTGAATGAGAACTGGGTCTCAGCCTAAATAATAAATTTAATAATAAAAAAAATAATTAAAAAATAATAAAAAAAATAAATAAAAAATAATAAATAATTCAATAAAAATAATAATAAAAAAAATAAATATATGCTAATTATATCAGCCCTTCCAGCGGACCTGAATGAGAACTGGGTCTCATCCTAAATAATAAATTTAATAATAAAAAAAATAATTAAAAAATAATAAAAAAATAAATATAAAATAATAAATAATTAAATATAAAATAATAATTAAAAAAAAAATTCTAATAATAATGATATTACTGCTAATAATAATGCTATTAATGCTAATAATTATGCTATTAATGCTAATAATAATGTTATTAATGCTATTATTAATGCTAATAATCCTATTATTAATGTTATTAATGCTAATAATAATGCTATTAATGCTATTAATAATGTTATTAATGCTAATAATGCTATTATTAATGCTATTTATGCTAATAATAATGCTATTAATGCTATTAATAATGCTATTAATGCTATTATTTATGCTATTAATGCTATTAATGCTCATATTTATCCTATTAATGGTATTATTAATGCTATTAATGCTAATAATAATGCTATTAATGCTATTAATGCTAATAATAATGCTATTAATGCTATTAATAATGTTATTAATGCTATTATTAATGATAATAATGCTATTATTAATGCTATTAATGCTAATAATAATGCTATTAATGCTATTAATAATGCTATTAATGCTATTAATTATGCTATTAATGCTATTAATGCTAATATTTATCCTATTAATGTTATTAATGCTATTAATAATGCTATTCATGCTAATAATATTGCTATTAATGCTCTTTATGCTAATACTAATGCTATTAATGCTATTTTTTATGCTATTAATTCTATTATTTATGCTATTAATGCTATTAATAATGCTATTAATAATGCTATTAATCCTATTAAATGCTATTAATAATGCTATTCATGCTATTAATAATACTATTAATGCTATTAATGCTCATAATAATGCTATTAATGCTATTAATAATGTTATTAATGCTATTATTAATGCAATAATAATGCTATTTATTAATGCTATTAATGCTAATTAATAATGCTATTAATTATTTAAATGCTAATAATAATGCTATTAATGCTATTAATAATGTTATTAATGCTAATTATTAATGCTAATAATGCTATTATTAATGCTATTAATGCTAATATATAATGTATTAATGCTATTAATAATGCTATTAATGCTATTAATTATGCTATTAATGCTAATATTTATCCTATTAATGGTATTATTAATGCCATTAATATTGCTATTAATGCTAATATATTTATCCTATTAATGCTATTAATGCTATTAATAATGCTATTAATGCTATATAATTATGCTATTATTCTATTAATGCTAATATTTATCCTATTCATGGTATTATTAATGCTATTAATGCTAATAATAATGCTATTAATGCTATTAATGCTAATAATAATGCTATTAATGCTATTAATAATGTTATTAATGCTATTATTAATGCTAAAAATGCTATTATTAATGCTATTAATGCCAATAATAATGCTATTAATAATGCTATTATTGCTATTAATTATGCTATTAATGCTATCAATGCTAATATTTATCCTATTAATGGCATTATTAATGCTATTAATGCTAATAATAATGCTATTAATGCTATTAATAATGCTATTAATGCTATTAATAATGTTATTAATGCTATTATTAATGCTATTAATGCTATTATTAATGCTATTAATGCTAATAATAATGCTATTAATGCTATTAATAATGCTATTAATGCTATTAATTATGCTATTAATGCTATTAATGCTAATATTTATCCTATTAATGCTATTAATATTGCTATTAATGCTAATAATAATGCTATTAATGCTATTAATAATGTTATTAATGCTATTATTAATGCTAATAATGCTATTATTAATGCTATTAATGCTAATAATAATGCTATTAATGCTATTAATAATTTTATTAATGCTATTATTAATGCTAATAATGCCATTATTAATGCTATTTATGCTAATAATAATGCTATTAATGCTATTAATAATGCTATTAATGCTATTATTTATGCTATTAATGCTATTAATGCTAATATTTATCCTATTAATGGTATTATTAATGCTATTAATGCGAATAATAATGCTATTAATGCTAATAATAATGCTATTAATGCTATTAATAATGTTATTAATGCTATTATTAATGCTAATAATGCTATTATTAATGCTATTGATGCTAATATTAATGCTATTAATGCTATTAATAATGCTATTAATGCTAATATTTATCCTATTAATGGTATTATTAATGCTATTATTAATGCTATTAATGCTAATATTTATCCTATTAATGTTATTAATGCTATTAATAATGCTATTAATGCTATTAATTATGCTATTATTGCTATTAATGCTAATATTTATCCTATTCATGGTATTATTAATGCTATTAATGCTAATAATAATGCTATTAATGCTATTAATGCTAATAATAATGCTATTAATGCTATTAATAATGTTATTAATGCTATTATTAATGCTAATAATGCTATTATTAATGCTATTAATGCCAATAATAATGCTATTAATAATGCTATTAATGCTATTAATGCTAATATTTATCCTATTAATGCTATTAATGCTAATAATAATGCTATTAATGCTAATAATAATGCTATTAATGCTATTAATAATGTTATTAATGCTATTATTAATGGTATTAATGCTATTATTAATGCTATTAATGCTAATAATAATGCTATTAATGCTATTAATAATGCTATTAATGCTATTAATTATGCTATTAATGCTATTAATGCTAATATTTATCCTATTAATGCTATTAATATTGCTATTAATGCTAATATTAATGCTATTAATGCTATTAATAATGTTATTAATGCTATTATTAATGCTAATAATGCTATTATTAATGCTAATAATAATGCTATTAATGCTATTAATAATGTTATTAATCCTATTATTAATGCTAATAATGCTATTATTAATGCTATTAATGCTAATAATAATGCTATTAATGCTATTAATAATGCTATTAATGCTATTAATTATGCTATTAATGCTATTAATGCTAATATTTATCCTATTAATGCTATTAATATTGCTATTAATGCTAATATTAATGCTATTAATAATGTTATTAATGCTATTATTAATGCTAATAATGCTATTATTAATGCTAATAATAATGCTATTAATGTTATTAATAATGTTATTAATGCTATTATTAATGCTAATAATGTTATTATTAATGCTATTAATGCTAATAATAATGCTATTAATGCTATTAATAATGTTATTAATGCTATTATTAATGCTAATAATGCTATTATTAATGCTATTAATGTTAATAATAATGCTATTAATGCTATTAATAATGTTATTAATGCTATTATTAATGCTAATAATGCTATTAATAATGCTATTAATGCTAATAATAATGCTATTAATGCTATTAATACTGTTATTAATGCTCATAATACTGCTAATAATGCTATTAATACTGCTATTACTGCTAATAATAATGCTATGGCTTATATTATTGCTATTGATGATGCGATTATTATTTAAAAATGTTTAAAAAAACAATAAACATATTTTAGATACCCGATGCATTTGCATCAGGCTAACAGCTATAACTACTATAATCAAATTAATGCATGTTCTAGAATCCCGATGCATTTGCATCGGGCTCACAGCTAGTCATGACATAAATCAAAATGGTTCGATGTTGTCTGAAACCTTTTTTAATGTTTGATCTATGGTTATTAATTCGGCAATGGAGTTCTTGAACTGTCCATCCAATATATTGGAGATGACATGGACACTCAAGTAAATAAATTATAAAGGATGTATTTCAATGTATACTATATGTGGTCAGAAACATTTCTCCAGTGACAGTAGACATAAATTCATGAGTCTGTTTTATCATTTTACAGCACAGGCAACGTTTTTTACCGCATTTGGTAGTCCCTTTTGGTGCAATCAGACGATTATTATGAACTAGCTGGGAGCCCGATGCACATGCATCGGGATTCTAGTACGTCGAGTCTCTGACTCGCAATGCCCGCTGCGCGGGCATTGCGAGTCGACTTGGAAGTGCGCGCAATGGCCGCTTCGCGGCCAATGCTTCGCGCGTATCCACATGACCACGCCGGCTCGCATTGCGAGTCGACTTAGAACTGCTCGCAATGGCCGCTTCGCGGCCAATGCTTCGCGCGTATCCACATGACCACGCCGGGAGCAAAAAAGCTATTCGTAATTATATAATAGATGGTTTTGGGTTTCTTTAGTCTACTAGGAGCAACAATACTTTTAATAGTTGGAGCCCTCCTGAAAGTGATCCTTGGTCGATTTGGTATTAGTTTCCCCAGAATAGGGTCATTTTGAAGAATAGGCCAATGTTTAATGAGGATATCTTTAATTTCATAATGTTTCCTATTAAAGGTAGTAATGAAAATGAAAGCATAGACATTTTCTGCTATTTTTTTATTATTATGTTTCTGTTGCAATAAATCATCTTGCGGGATTTTCTTACTCATGTGATATGCATTTTTAACCAGCTCCACAGGATATTTACTTGTGAGAAATCTTTTTTTAAAAATATCAGATTGTTCTGTAAAAATGACATTATCAGAGCAATTTTTCCTTATTCTTTTGAACTGGTTTACCGGGATGTTTCTCAACCATTTATTGTAGTGTCCACTGGAAAAGTGGACATAGCTATTTTTGTCTACCATTTTGAAGTATGTTTTGGTCAAAATGCAATTACCGTATATACTCGTGTATAAGCCGAGTTTTTCAGCCCAAAAATTGGGCTGAAAAGTCTCCCCCTCGGCTTATACACGGGTAAATACGGTAGTTGGGGCTGGGGAGGCTGGAGGAGGCGGGCGGGAGGCTGCTGTATGAGCGGCCCCGTCACATGGGGCCGCTCATTATGTATGCACTGCTTCCCCCTGTCAATCAGCGGCAGGAGGAAGCAGTGCATATATGCCCCCAAATGCTGGCACTCGCCCCCCCTCTTGTGTAAGGGCCCCCCCCCGCTGCTTATCTTACCATCCCGGTCTTCTGCACAGCGCCGGTCCTCGGTGCTCCTTCCTCGGTGCTCCCGTCCAGCTGCATCCGGGATCCCCGGCCGTCGCAAGCATATGACGTCATCGTGCGACAGTCGGGAATCCCGGATGCAGCGAGGACGGGAGCATGGAGGACGGAGCAAAGAAGACCGGCGCTGAGCAGAAGACCAGGGATGGTAAGTTAAGCAGCAGGGGGGGCGAGTGCCAGCATTTGGGGGCTGCTGTATTACTCCTGGGGGCTGCTGTATTACCCCTGGGGGCTGCTGTATCACCCCTGGGGCTGCTGTATAACCTCTGGGGGCTTCTCTATTACCCCTGGGGGCTGCTGTATTACCCCTGGGGGCTGCTGTATTACCCCTGGGGGCTGCTGTATCACCCCTGGGGGCTGCTGTATAACCTCTGGGGGCTTCTGTATAACCCCTGGGGGCTGCTGTATTACCCCTGGGGGCTGCTGTATTACCCCTGGGGGCTGCTGTATTACCTCTGGGGGCTGCTGTATAACCCCTGAGGGCTGCTGTATAACCCCTGGGGGCTGCTGTATAACCCCTGGGGGCTGCTGTATAACCCCTGGGGGATGCTGTATACCCCCAGGGCTGCTGTATATACTGCTGGGGCCTGTATACCACTGGGGCTGCTGTATATATTGGTGGGGTCTGTATATACCACTGGGGCTGCTGTATATACTGGTGGGGTCTGTATGTACCACTGGGGCTGCTGTATATACTGGTGGGGTCTGTATATACCACTGGGGAGGCTGCTGTATACCACTGGGGCTGCTGTATATACTGCTGGGGCCTGTATATGCCACTGGGGAGGCTGCTGTATATTACCACTGGGGGGGCCTGTATACCACACTGCTGGGGGCTGTATACCTGTGCTCGGGTCCACCCTCGGCTTATACACGAGTCAATAGGTTTTCCCAGGTTTTGGGGGCAAAAGTAGGGGGGTCGGCTTATACACGGGTCGGCTTATACACGAGTATATACGGTATTTTCTTGATATATTGTAAGATCTAAAAATCTATTGTAGTTTTGTCAAAATGCGGGTCAAATTGTAATTCCTATGTGTTGTTGGATAGTTCACATAAAAAATCATTGGCATCACTCAAATTATCATCCCAAATAATGAAGATATCATCTATAAATCTTCAGAACAGTATGAGTCCTTTTTTATATGTTTCCATAAAAATTTCTTTTTTTAAATACCCCCATAAATAAATTAGCTTAAGCACAAGCTACCTTTGAGCCCATCGCGGTCCCTCTTATTTAATGGTAAAAATTACCCAAAAAAGTAAAGTAATTATTTTTCAAGATGAATTCAAGTACTTGTAAGATGAAATTTTTCTGTTTGAGGGGAATTATATCATCATCCTGTAGTATATACTCAATGCAAGCAATTCCAATGACATGAACAATATTAGTATAAAGGGAAGCTACATCAAGAGTTATAAATCTATAAGGTCCTTCCATGTTATATTTTTCAAAATATTGATTAACTGCGTTGAATCTTTGAGGTAGCTGTCAAGTTTCAACACATGATACTGTAAGATCTTATCAATATAATTAGCTAGGTTGCTGCTCAGTGAATCTATACCACTGGTGTCAGCCACACCCCTGGATGCAGTGGCACAGTCTCTTAGTCCACCCTCTCGACTCTTGGAAGGCGAAGGGGGCGTAGGCCATCTTTCACACTTTAAGCTGGCCTGGCCAACGATAGGGGACTACGGAACGCTCCCCAGCCAGCACATGCTCTTAGTCTCTCATGGCCGCCACTACTCCAGTCTACGAAGCACAGTCTCTAGGTTCAGTTCTTAAGGTGCACAGGACCGGTGGAACTGGGTCGGTAGATCCTGTTTGTGATGCCAGGTCTTACTCGCCTTGACTAATTGGCTAACCCTTGCCCTCACCCCTCCCCCAATAAAGGGGACAAATAAACCACAGACCATATATGTTTTCAAGCAATAGTGATTTAATGGGGGGAGAGGGGAGTCTGTGCTGCCCATAGACTCCAGGAAATTAAAATTTTAGGTAAGTAAATTTTAGTGTTTCCTGATCAACCTATGGCAGCACATCATGGGTATTGGCAAGTAATAAGTGATTCAGGGTGGGATATCAGCTTGTTACGCCTGTTATAGGACTTTCCTGACAAAGACTGAGCTGTCAGTAGCTGTGATATCTAGCCGGTAGTTCCTCACAAACATGGACAAAGATGACCAAGTCACAGCTCTGTAGATGTGATCCAGAGGAATGTTTCAGTTCAGGAAAATAGAGGTAGCTCGAGTTGAATGAACTCTAATCAACAGTGGTGGTTCTAGACCATTTATTATGTATGTTACAGACATTTAGGACTTGAATCACCTGGCTAAGGTGCTTTTACTGGCTTTGCAACCACGATTTGGCCCAGAAAACTGTAAAAATAAATTCTTGTCCTTCCTGAATGGCCTGGTGGCTTGAAGACATGACACCACTATTCTCTTCCCATCCAAGCAGCTGAGCCCTCGTTCCTCTTCATTATCTAGATCTTCTCTCAACACACTTAGTGCCACATGATCTGTACCTATACAAAGGTACGGTTCCCTCCAAAATAAGGTTTGGAATTCCCCAATTCTGCTGGCCGTTGTTACTGCCACCAGGAATAACGTTTTCCAGGAAAGATATTTAATTGGCGCCTGGTCTGCAGACTTGAAGGGTGGGCCTTGGAGAGCTTTGAGAATCAAAGTGAAGTCCCATGAGGGAACTGGAGGAACAAACGGTGGACTCAAATTCTTAATAGTCTTAAAAAGCTAGTAACTAGATGATATTTAGATAATGCTCCATCGAGGTTTGCATTGATGGGTGAGAATGGCGTTTTGAGGGCGTTTAACTTAAGACCTTTATTAAATCCTGCTTGCATGAAGAGTAACAGAGAGGCTATGGATGTCTAAACACAATGGCAATCCTTCTAGTCTAAGGGTCATGGGATTTTCAGACGTCCGCACCAGCATTAGAGGTGGCAATATCTCCTTGGAACTTTTGAGGCAGGAATCAAAATGGATTTATGAACTCAATTGCTTGGTGCCCCAAGGCCTTAATAAGGATCTGTTATATACAGGATATTACAAACAGATGTACATTGTGGATGAGGTACTAACAAGTTGACTCTCTATCTCCTCTCTCAGATTTTGCTCTGGACTCGGTACGGCCTGGTCATATGTTGGAACAAAGATTAGAATTTTGCTATGAAATGGATCTCTGAGAAATGGTTGGATCTGGTTGGACTTCTGGAAACCATTGGGGAGACCTTCTGTGCATTGCCAGTACAGGAACCTGCATAAGCATCATCTTGACTAGATGAGGAACCGGGCTTCTGTATCCAACCATTGGAGATGTTTTTGTGGACTTTCCCTTGTGCTACGCCTTTAAGGGGGTGTTGAAGGGCATGAGACTGACCCACAAATTATGCCTGCTCATTCATGAGAACCACTTTTTAGGTGCCGCAGATTTCTGTGCTGATCCAACAGTATCATACATGTTATCTATCTATCATGGTCCCATTTGCTACTATACATTTCAGTGTTGGCCAAAAGTATTGACACCCCTGCCATTCTGTCAGATAATACTCAGTTTCTTCCTGAAAATGATTGCAATCAAAAATTCTTTGGTATTATTATCTTCATTTAATTTGTCTTAAATGAAAAAAACACAAAAAGAATTATCCTAAAGCCAAATTGGATATAATTCCACACCAAACATAATAAAGGGGGTGGAAAAAAGTATTGACACCCTTACAAAAATCATGTGATGCTTCTCTAATTTGTGTAATTAACAGCACCTGTAACTTACCTGTGGCACCTAACAGGTGTTGGCAATAACTAAATCACACTTTCAGCCAGTTGACATGGATTAAAGTTGACTCAACCTCTGTCCTGTGTCCTTGTGTGTACCACATTGAGCATGGAGAAAAGAAAGAAGACCAAAGAACTGTCTGAGGACTTGAGAAACCAAATTGTGAGGAAGCATGAGCAATCTCAAGGCTACAAGTCCATCTCCAAAGACCTGAATGTTCCTGTGTCTGCTGTGCGCAGTGTCATCAAGAAGTTTAAAGCCCATGGCACTGTGGCTAACTTCCCTAGATGTGGACGGAAAAGAAAAATTGACAAGAGATTTCAACGCAAGATTGTGCGGATGGTAGATAAAGAACCTCGACTAACATCCAAACAAGTTCAAGCTGCCCTGCAGTCTGAGGGTACAACGGTGTCAACCCGTACTATCCGTCGGCGTCTGAATGAAAAGGGACTGTATGGTAGGAGACCCAGGACGACCCCACTTCTTACCCCGAGACATAAAAAAGCCAGGCTGGAGTTTGCCAAAACTTACCTGAGAAAGCCTACAACGTTTTGGAAGAATGTTCTGTCTTTTTGGGCAAAGGCATCAACATAGAGTTTACAGGAGAAAAAAAAGAGGCATTCAAAGAAAAGAACACGGTCCCTTCAGTCAAACATGGCGGAGGTTCCCTGATGTTTTGGGGTTGCGTTGCTGCCTCTGGCACTGGACTGATTGACCGTGTGCATGGCATTATGAAGTCTGAAGACTACCAACAAATCTTGCAGCATAATGTAGGGCCCAGTATGAGAAAGGCTGGGTCTCCCTCAGAGGTCATGGGTCTTCCAGCAGGACAATGACTCAAAACACACTTCAAAAAGCATTAGAAAATGGTTTGAGAGAAAGCACTGGAGACTTCTAAGGTGGCCAGCAATGAGTCCAGACCTGAATCCCATAGAACACCTGTGGAGATATCTAAAAATGGCAGTTTGGAGAAGGCACCCTTCAAATATCAGGGACCTGGAGCAGTTTGCCAAAGAAGAATGGTCTAAAATTCCAGCAGAGCATTGTAAGAAACTCATTGATGGTTACCGGAAGCGGTTGATCACAGTTATTTTGACTAAAGGTTGTGCAACCAAGTACTAGGCTGAGGGTGCCAATACTTTTGTCCGGCCCATTTTTGGAGTTTTGTGTGAAATGATCAATGTTTTGCTTTTTGCTTCATTCTCTTTTGTGTTTTTTCATTGAAGACAAATGAAATGAAGATAATAATACCAAAGAATTTGTGATTGCAATAATTTTCAGGAAGAAACTGAGTATTATCTGACAGAATTGCAGGGGTGTCAATACTTTTGGCCAACACTATATCATGTATTGAGTTGTTTTATATTCTTTAACAATAAAAACTTTGCAAATAATATGTGCTTCTCTATAACGCCACCAGCCATTTTGCCTCTTGCAATTGGCACGTCTCCTCTACTTCTGATATACCGTATATACTCGTGTATAAGCCGACCCGTGTATAAGCCGACCACTCTACTTTTTCCCCCAAAACCTGGGAAAACCTATTGACTCGTGTATAAGCCGAGGGTGGACCCCAGCACAGGTATACAGCCCCCAGCAGTGTGGTATACAGCAGCCCCAGAGGTATATACAGCAGCCCCAGTGGTAGTATACAGCAGCAGCCCCAGTGGTATATACAGCAGCAGCCCCAGTGGTTAGTATACAGCAGCCCCAGAGGTGTATACAGCAGCCCCAGTGGTAGTATACAGCAGCCCCAGAGGTATATACAGCCCCAGTGGTACTATACAGCAGCCCCAGTGGTAGTATACAGCAGCCCCAGTGGTAGTATACAGCAGCCCCAGAGGTAGTACACAGCAGCCCCAGAGGTATATACAGCCCCAGAGGTATATACAGCAGCCCTAGTGGTGTATACAGCAGCCCCAGTGGTATATACAGCAGCCCTAGTGGTGTATACAGCAGCCCCAGAGGTATATACAGCAGCCCTTAGGTAGTATACAGCAGCCCCAATGGTGTATACAGCAGCAGCCCCAGGGGTGTATACAGCAGCAGCCCCAGGGCTGTATACAGCAGCAGCCCCAGGGGTGTATAAAGCAGCAGCCCCAGGGCTGTATACAGCAGCAGCCCCAGGGCTGTATACAGCAGCAGCCCCGGAGGTATACAGGCCCCCCCCCCTTGCACGGCAAACCTGTAAAGTAAAATCATACTTATCAGTGTCCTGTCGCGCCGTCCCCGCTGCCGACATGACGATCCCGGCTTCATTCCGCGTCTTCCGGCTTCCGGCTTCCTGTGGTCGCGGGCAATGACGTCATTGCCCGCGACCACAGGAAGGCGGAAGACGCGGAATGAAGCCGGGATCGTCATGTCGGCAGCGGGGATGGCGCGACAGGACACTGATAAGTATGATTTTACTTTACAGGTTTGCCGCGCAAGGGGGAGGGGCCCTGGATCTTGATGGGAGGGCCTGTATACCTCCGGGGGAAGCCTTATACTCGCGTATAAGCCGAGGGGGACTTTTCAGCCCAAATTTTGAGCTGAAAAACTCGGCTTATACGCGAGTGTATATGGTATATACCGTATATATTTTATTTTCATTTCTACACTTCTTTACTTTTGTTTTCTTTGACAATTCGCTACTTCTTTGCATCTCTACTCCTCTATATATTCTATTTCCAACATATTTCTTTCTAAAACCTTTCCATCTCTCGTTCTACATCTACTTCACTACGTCTCTGATTATAATTAAAGTTTTTTTTTTATTTGTCATTTTTGGAGTTTTTATATTTCTTATTTTTTCTAATTTTTTTCTACTTTATATATTTTTTTCATGATTTTTGTTTCTATATCTATATTTATTTATTTTTATATTTATTAATATTTGTACAAAAAATCTTTTTCTCATTCATCATTTTTTATTTATATTATTGTTTTCACTGAATTTTTTATTTTTTGTTCTTTGTTTATAGCTTGGTTCTCAAAAAGAATTTTTACACTAATTCTGCTCTCTTGGCAACAATACACTTTTGATTAAAAACTGTCTTTCCTTCTCCTTTATGACAATCCATCTGCAGGATCCTGCTATGTTTCTCAGTTGGCGATCCATCCACCTGAGCACATCTACCCATGATCTCTTAAAAAGTCTAAATGAGGTTAAAAACTTCATGAAAATACCAATATGACTATTGTTGGGGTCTCATCACCCATTTCCTATGGTTCTCTGACTCTTTCTCCTCGCTACTATTTATTTGAATTTGCTTTCTGTGCTCCACCAGGCTTCCAGCAGCGTCTCCCTTTGTACACGTGGCTTTGAAGCCAGGTACACCCACTGTGCATGCGCAGAAAGTTTGTTCTGATCTCCTCCTGGCCCGGAGGATTTCCTCCAATCGCAGGCGCATGCATCGTTGCATTCACGGAGTACATGGCAGTCAGCGTCGCTTGTTTGAACTATCTCCAGATGAACCTACCTATATCTACTTAATAATAAGTAGCTGACACTCTTTCTTCTCCCTGAGTAAGTCTCTTAGGGATGATACGCGTGGGATCTTCTCCACACTGACCCCTAGACTTAGGCTGGTGCAAGCCCACTCTGGTCTACCTTGGGGTAATTATAACCTGCTCTTTATCTTTCACCACAGAATACCTAATCTATGCAAACTCTCTTTCAACATGGCTCCTGGTTTGGAGTTTATATGCTTCAATTAGTGTCCTTTTTACCATTTACTGTATATTGGGGTTAAATTATATGACAAGGCTGTGACCTACTTGCTGGCTGCACTAATTTATATTTGGTATTGTGGTAATTAATCATTTTTTTGCTCATGATTTTTTTTTTGGTTCTGCTGCCGATTTTTCCACTGCCGTGATTGTTCATGCATGATATATCTAGGGTGCTCAGTTGTATAGCGTGTTTTACACAATTTTAATTGTTTTTAAAAAGTCTTGTGTGTGCTGTTTCTTGGTCCTTTCAATATAATAAAATATTTTCTAATATTCATATCCTGTGATCATCCTGTGTTCCTTATTTGGCTTTTTCTCTCTTTTTTTGCATTAATAATAATAATGAATTTAATTTTGCATATTTCTGCACACATATTTGGGATGGATCCTATTCTATGATTCTGGTGGTGCCCTCAGAATTATCTTTTCTAACACAGGCTATGGATTTCTTGTTAGTTCCTTGTGTGGTACACCAAGAGCTGTAAATCTTCCAGATTGTTGAGTATACTTTTATTGTCAGAAAACTCACCATAAACAGCCAAAGGTCTAATATCCAATGCACTTAGCAAGACGCAGCAGGCCCCAGTGATAAACGCATCAAAAGTGCATTATACCAATGCAACACATCAAACAAAAAAGAAACAAGCTCTGCAGCAATCTGCTTTATGAAAAAGCTATTCTGGGCATACAGACATGGTATTTTAGAGTGTTGTGTGAAAAAAACAGGCGTACTGGTGGTACCCATTCCAGGTTAAGGCATGTGTCGAACCCACTGGGACAGGGTACTCGGTGCCGGACCGGGTCGCTGCTGGGGGGATGTCACGGAGGTCCTGGTCCAGACCGTGTCCCGGGCCCACACAAGTAAAAGGGGAATATGTACAAGGGATTAATGTCTGTCGTGACGTCACCTACGGTGTGTGGTCAGTAATGGGACCACCACTGCTGCAGAACCTCCGGGGATGATGTTAGGCAGCTATAAATGGAATAGCTCTCCGCGGGTAGAGCTAGGCTCCCCGGGACAGTGATAGTTAAAGTGTATAAAGGAGGGTTGTAATAGGTGCAGTTCACTTACTTTCCTGCTGCTGCAGCCTTCTTCCAGCTAGTGTTCAGAGCTGACAGGCTGTGGCTCTCCAGGCGGGACCTTTCTGCTATCCTGCTGGGAGAAGTTAGTCACAGGCAAGGGAGAAATGGCATCATAGAGTTCTGTTTGCAGATAATCATACAAGGGAGTCAGAAGCAGGGTTCACCAGGTTTAACTGTGCAATTCTCTCAGTACAACAGTTCCAGTTCCAGTTCAGTTCTTATACGGGTTACAGACTTTCCCCTCCGGGTTCATTTAAGCTCCCTGCAGCCAGGTTGTTACTCTGTGACCCCTCACTCTCTCTATCGTCCATTCCAGGCTTTATTCTCTGTCTCCATGTGTGTCTCCGGACAGTGTAGCGGTAGCTCGGACCCTTGTGGGTCCTCGTGGTCACCACTGAGCTGCCTGTCCTTTGGGTGGGAACTCCAATCTAGAATTGGAGCTCCCCGACTGTGAATCTGAGGAAACCGGGTAAATCTTCGGTCCCCTTCAGAGCCAACACTCTGCTTCCAGCCTAGCCTCCAATAGTCCTCTCCCGCAAGGCACTATCAGGCTTCCTCCTGACGTGTGTGACTCTGGTTTTAATATGGAAGGCTACTCCGCCGAGAGTTGGTCAGTGCTGCCGTATTCCTAAGACCCAGTGCTACTGGTCCTCTCTGTCCTCACACTCCTGGGGTGCTGGCTATGGCTGTGCTTACTCTCCGTGGTTTCACTGGCACTTTGGATTCTGCATCCCATCAGCCCCCATCTTCCAGAATGTGTGCTTCCTTCTGTCTGCTCGGTTCACTGTGTCCTTCTCTGGTCTTCTCAGCTCAGTCTTGGCTGCTCGGCTCACTCCGGCCTACTTGGTCTTTACTGGTCGGCACCCTCGGCCTACTGTTGGACTTTGCTGGTCGGCACCCTCGGCCTACTGACCCCTTCCTCCTCTCCTTCCTCTATTACTACCTTCTGTCACCTGACCTACATGCTGTCCCACCCACTGTCCTCTAAACCCACCACCCCTTGCCCGCCTAGAGTTTCGGGCTCTGGGTTGGGTGCTGCCTCCTAGTGGTATATGGGATGTCTGTGAGGGTGTTAGTGTAAACTGTCTTCCTTCCTACCTGGCTGCAGTTCCCTATGTGGCCACCCTGGTCGCAGGGGCGCCACACATGCCCATTTTGTAGAAATAAAGAAAATTGTCACTCACCAGATCTTGCCTCATAAAATTCTCTTTATTTAATCTTCTTAAAATTACATGCAGTGGCAAGTAGACAAGCACAGCATACCCTGTTTCCCCAAAAATAAGTTGCAACTTACATTCATTTTTGGTCCCAAACATGCGCCATGTCTTATTTTCAGGGAGTTTTTTATTTTCCCATGAAGATGAATAAATTTCCAGCACCCCCATTATCCTATTGCAGTCCCCATCATCCCATTATAGCCCCAATATAGAACCCCCATCATTCAATTACAGCCCCCAATACAGCACCCCCATTATCCCATTGCAGCCCCCATCATCCAATTATAGCCCCAATATAGAACCCCCATCATTCAATTACAGCCCCCAATACAGCACCCCCATTATCCCATTGCAGCCCCCATCATCCCATTGTAGTCCCCATCATCCCATTGCAGCCTCCATCATCCCATTATAGCCCCCATCATCCCATTATAGACCCCAATACAGGACCCCCATCTTCTCATAGTGTGGCGCCCCTGCGTCCAGGGTGGCCACAGGTAGTACTGCAGCCAGGCAGGAGGGTAGATAGTTTGTTTAACAAACACCTCACACACACATATCCACTGCATGGGGACCTAACCCTGAGTCTGGGACTCTAGGCAGATAAGGGGTAATAGGCTAGATATGAGTGGATGGAGCGTAGCCATGGTAACGGATGGGTATATAAGGGAGTGACAGGAAGCAGTTAGTTAGTAGGCAGGTGCCGAGCAGTCAAGACAAGACCAGTACCATCAGGTCCAGAGGAATAGTGAAGACAGCAACTGACTGACAGGAAATCTTCCCTGAATATACCAACAAGTTACACAGGAAAGAAAGGGACCTGGTAATCTCTGAGAAATAGAGATACCTGTGGTTTGGCTAAAAGCAGAGTGTCAGCTCTGAAGGGGACTGAAGATTTACCCAGTGCCTCAGACAACCTGACGGGGAATACAGACTTCAGGTCTATATTCCCACCTTAAGATTGGGAGCACAGCAGCATAGAGAGGACCCGGCTTACCGCCCAGAGAATTAAGGAGGAAGCCGCCAAAAGGGACCGAGCTGCCGCTCCGCAATCCACTTTGAGGAGAAACATTGAGATATAGCCTGAAAGGACACGTAGAAAGGCAGAGGAGTCTAGGAAAGTTAACCTGGCTGCAGTGGGTTCAGTATACCGGATTCAATATAGCAAAGCTGTGAAGAATTGTATTGTACCGTGTATTGTCTGACAAGAGAGATGGAGAAGTAAACCCGGGTGAACCCTGCTTCGTTGTCTGTGTCCGATTTCAGGTATGAGAAGCTGTCAGTTCTCCATCTAGCCCTGTCAGGAGCCATCTCCACATCATTCCTTTCTTCTGCAAGGCCTACAATTACCATCACTGACTTTTACTACCACTGCCCCGGGGGACCCAGTTCTGCCCACAGGAACTGTTCTATCTTAGCTGCCAAAACATCACCCCCGGAGGTTCTGCAGCAGCGGTGGTCCCCATTATTGACCACATTATGTGGGTGGCGTCACAAGTGACAAATTCCCTGTAAATAACCCCCATTTTATTGTGCGGGCCCGGGACACGGTCCGGACCAGAACCGCCGTGACATTCCCCAGCAGTACCCGGTCCGGTACCGAGTACCCCGTCCCGTGGGGCTCCACAAATTGGCGTCACGAACAGGATGTACCGTGCCCGTTACCGGGCATTGTGTGCCGTGATTATTGACTGTTTTAAATATGCCGCCATTGCTGGGCGCGCGCAAGCTGAATTTTAAGTGCGCCACAGAGACTGAAAATTTCAAATTCCGCCATTACAGAGCGCGCGACGCGCGGGAAGAAAAACCGCTCACCGCTCTGACGTCATTGGGTGGAAAGCGAGAGTCCCTGTCGCGCTGCAGAATTCAAGATGGATCCGATCCAAATGAAAGCCAAGGTCCACCCTGGCTCTCCTTAACTTCGGGGGAGCCAGCCATCAATCATGGGGAGGAACTTCCGTCTCAAGTTGTAATAGCCAGTGAGAATATGGCGAGAGAGGAAGTCGTCACCCCAGAAAGGCGGAACAAGAAACCGGATGTGGAGCAGCGGCCATTACAGCATACCCGGACGGAAGAGAAGGACGTGGAGAAGAGTGCTGCGGAGGAAAGAGCTCAACTGATCCCAGAGGGCCCACTAAACGTGAGTGTGGAGGAACCCGGCCAGGGAGAGACATTGAGTGATACTAGCGGCATGGCGGAAGGCGGAGAGGAACGTCCACAAATCCGAGATACCCGGAGGGGTGTAATGCGGCTGCTGCCCCTGCAAATAACCCGGACTCAAATAGAACAGCGAACCCGGATTCAAATTGGTTTCTGCCAGAACCAGCAATCTCTTTTGGTACAGCCCGGCTGGGCTAGTGCCTCCACTGCAACCCGGAGAAGGGAACAGCAATGGTTGGAAAACAAGGAGGATACGACCATCCCTGAAGCTGTGCCTCAGATAGCTAGTAAAGCAATTGACCCACTCGGAGCTTTGGAGGAAAGTTGCCTTGAGTTGCCAACACCGTTGATTCCGGCCCCTGCATCAACAGAGGTGAGAGGGGAGCAGCTCCGCTGTTGGTGGGAGAGGGATAAGGCAGACGAGAGCCCAATGGGATTTCCTGAGGACTCAGATAACAACGCGGGTCCTGTAGAAATCATAACCAGAAATGAATATTTAAGGAGATGTGCCCAGAAATGGGATGAGCAAGAGACAGAAAGACTAGCTCAAAAACAAATAATGATTGCCCGCACTATAAGTGCCAAAGCTGATGCCCGGCGGGATCAAAGTGTTAACCAGTCCCCACGCCATGAAGGCCAAGTTGTTAAGGTAAAACCTGAAGTAGGATATGCCTTTGTTAGAGAACCGGGAGCAAACAGAGATGTATTTATTAACAGGAGAGATGTAGAGGAACATCTTCCACTAAAACACCCGGACAAGGAATTACAGATTGGAGAATGGGTCTCCTACCATGTGGTGAAAGGAGAAAGAGGCCCATATGGCATAAATGTAAAAAAAATTGTCATTAGAGGATCCAACTGTTTTCCCGGATCCAACAGAAATGACTGAACTAGAGGATTTGATTGTTTATCTGGATCCTATAGGAATGCCAGAATTGGAAAATCCAGTTATTCACCCGGATCCAGCTACCAACTTGGATTCGTTAATCCCTGAAGAGACAATTGTGGTAGAGACCACCAAAGACGCAGTTACTCAAACTACAGACAGTTATTTGTTGGAGCAATCCCTGCAAGAATTGGAGCTATTTCCAAAGAGGGCACCACAGGTTCTGCCTTGGAAGAAGCAGGAGTAAGACCCGGATTGCTACAATCAGAAGCTGTAAGTGTGAATGTGACGTGATCCTTGTTGGCCCCATCCCATTCCTGAACGAATGTTAGCCTTTTCCCCGGTTCGTCTTATATGTTATTTGAACATTGATGCCATGGACGATGATTGGGCATAAACTTTCATTGTACATAGTTGCGCACTTAGTGTGCTCCTCTTTGGTTTTAAGACCAGAGATTGCACTTTTGAAACGGTGAACAGAACTTGGACTGAACTGCTGAGTGCCTTTGAGAAAGTTTTTTTTTTTTTTGCACTTTTTAAGATTTTTGGCACCTTTTTAAGACTTTTTACATTTTTAGAGAGTAATATATATGTTATTTATTTTAATGCAACGTTTAAGATCCGTACCTCCGTAATAGGATGACAAATATGCTTGATGTTTAATGTTATGCAAGATAAAAATATTTTTCAGGGGGATCTATGCCGGACGGCGTGAGGACACGCCGGTTTAACTTCGGGGGAGTGTGGCGCCCCTGCGTCCAGGGTGGCCACAGGTAGTACTGCAGCCAGGCAGGAGGGTAGATAGTTTGTTTAACAAACACCTCACACACACATATCCACTGCATGGGGACCTAACCCTGAGTCTGGGACTCTAGGCAGATAAGGGGTAATAGGCTAGATATGAGTGGATGGAGCGTAGCCATGGTAACGGATGGGTATATAAGGGAGTGACAGGAAGCAGTTAGTTAGTAGGCAGGTGCCGAGCAGTCAAGACAAGACCAGTACCATCAGGTCCAGAGGAATAGTGAAGACAGCAACTGACTGACAGGAAATCTTCCCTGAATATACCAACAAGTTACACAGGAAAGAAAGGGACCTGGTAATCTCTGAGAAATAGAGATACCTGTGGTTTGGCTAAAAGCAGAGTGTCAGCTCTGAAGGGGACTGAAGATTTACCCAGTGCCTCAGACAACCTGACGGGGAATACAGACTTCAGGTCTATATTCCCACCTTAAGATTGGGAGCACAGCAGCATAGAGAGGACCCGGCTTACCGCCCAGAGAATTAAGGAGGAAGCCGCCAAAAGGGACCGAGCTGCCGCTCCGCAATCCACTTTGAGGAGAAACATTGAGATATAGCCTGAAAGGACACGTAGAAAGGCAGAGGAGTCTAGGAAAGTTAACCTGGCTGCAGTGGGTTCAGTATACCGGATTCAATATAGCAAAGCTGTGAAGAATTGTATTGTACCGTGTATTGTCTGACAAGAGAGATGGAGAAGTAAACCCGGGTGAACCCTGCTTCGTTGTCTGTGTCCGATTTCAGGTATGAGAAGCTGTCAGTTCTCCATCTAGCCCTGTCAGGAGCCATCTCCACATCATTCCTTTCTTCTGCAAGGCCTACAATTACCATCACTGACTTTTACTACCACTGCCCCGGGGGACCCAGTTCTGCCCACAGGAACTGTTCTATCTTAGCTGCCAAAACATCACCCCCGGAGGTTCTGCAGCAGCGGTGGTCCCCATTATTGACCACATTATGTGGGTGGCGTCACAAGTGACAAATTCCCTGTAAATAACCCCCATTTTATTGTGCGGGCCCGGGACACGGTCCGGACCAGAACCGCCGTGAAATTCCCCAGCAGTACCCGGTCCGGTACCGAGTACCCCGTCCCGTGGGGCTCCACAATTGCATCCTCCATCATCCCATTATAGTCTTAATACAGCACCCCCATCATCCAATTGCAGCCTCCATCATCCCATTATAGCCCCCATCATCCCATTATAGCCCCCAATAAAGCACCCCCATCATCCCATTGCAGGTCCATCATCCCATTATAGCCCCCAATACAGTACGATATTGTACAGTACCGGCAAAAAAAAGTGCAGCTATCAGAGTCCAGCTTCTGCACGCCAATCAGAGCCCAGCAACTGCGCGCCAATCAGAGGCATGCACCGATGTCACCTGCTAAGCTCTAATTGGCACATGAATGCTGAGCTCTGATTGGTCCAAGGTTTACAGTACATCTATGGTACAGCAGAAGAGGCAGAGTGGCTCCCTGAATACTGCCGCGGGCACCGGACAACAGGGGCAGGCGGATGGGCAGTGGATGAATAACAGCTGCATGCTCCAGTTTTCTGATCGGTGGCATGCTGTTCTAAAAAAAAAAAGAAAAAAAAAGGTATGCCTTATTTTCGGGTGGTGCCTTATATTTACAAGCACACTAAAACCCCCTAGTTCAACGTATTTTCGGGGGCACCTTATTTTCGAGGAATCTTCAACCAATAGGAGTCAGGCTGTACTGCGCATGGGAGCGCTGGAGATACGGCGCATGCGCAGTACAGCCTGAATCCTATTGGTTGAAGAACGGAGTGAGTGATGATGTGGATTACGTCATGAGATGATCACTATGGCAATATACCCGACGCTGGCCCGGGTTGGTGGATGGCGGAACAAGAAAGTAGCTGCAGGAACTAATAACATTATGTTACATTGCGGACATTGCCTGGACTTATACTATATCGATCATGAACGCAGTGGGCATCGGTATGTAGTAATGACTATAATGTTATGGACATGGTGATTTTAACTTTTGATATTGTAAAGTGATAATTGTTTTGTATTCTATGTGATTGGTGGAAGGAAATGAAGGGGAGGAGTGTTACACTATATAAAAGGGACTGTTTTGTTGTATGTTGTTGCTTGATAAAGGACACAGTCCGAAACGTCGCTTGCACTGGGGTGCTGGAATAAAGAATTGGCAAAGAATCCCGTTTGGTATGTGGTGCTGTCCCTTTCTATTCTATATGTCTTATTCACTAGGATGACTCCCTGGTATAGGACGGGCACCACAATGGAGGCCTGAATTTTCCTCCTTTTCTGTGGGTGCTGCGGACTCTGCATTTGCTATTGGACTGTTGAGTCGTGCCTGATATGCATCTTGGTATTAATGATGGACAATAATATGGGTTCAGTGAACGGGGAACCCACTTCCAGCACCCCCTTTGCGTACACAGATGAGGATGCAGCTAGGATTATAGCTGATGCTGAGGTTGATAATACATACCTGATTAAACCTACCATCCCGATGATGACACAGAAAAGTGAGATGGAACATAAGCGGATTGTGTCACTAGAATTACATGTGGGCACGCTTGTGGAATACTACAAAGCCCGGAGGATCCCGAGGGGCCTCAGACCAAACTTGAGTCCTACTCTATTACCCAATAATAAGGAGTTCTGCTCTAAATTTGAGGCCATTAGCAACAAGTACGCTTTCGATGTAATGTTGCTCAACATCGAGTATCTAAGAAAAGAGATCGATATATTGAAAAAGAACAACTGGAGACAAGGGAAGTGCTTCTCTCATTGGTCTCAGAGGAAGAATTTCATCAATTAGGTTCAAAGATCATTGAGAACCTGACTAAATTTAGAGCAGAACTCGAAGAAGTTAAATGTATTAAGTGGTATAGGGATATTGAGAACTACGAGAATGGTAGAGTATATGGTTGGCAATACAAGAGACCTGGGACTGGATCCCAGAGACCAAAACCAGGTCCTATGAAACCACGAGGTGGTAAGAAATCAAGGAAACCATGGAGACCACAGCCACAAAAGGAAGGATTTGGCTTCACTAGAGGGGAGTCGTATTCGACTGATGATGGAGTGAGGACTGGAGCAGGAACAAGTGATAACATCCCTTTTTTAGGGAGTACAAGAGAAGGAGACCGCGTAAACAACACAGGGGCGATCGGAGGCACAGGAGGAAGTGGCCTGCCACCGAATACGAGGGCGAGATCGAAGAAGACCGGCCAGAAAGGAATCAACTAGTGGTAAATATCTCTACAACTTCTCTTTCTGATGATCAAACCAGGGTGCTGTCAAAAGGTTTATCCTTTTGTCCAACTGACAGCACTCGGTGGTTTGAACTCGATAATGATCTTTATTGCTTTTTTAGGAGATTGCGATTAACATGTCATTTTGCTGGTAAAGAAAAGATAGCCGAGACCACGTCTGGTGGGCTCTCTCTTGACACGGTGGGGTTATATAACAGAAGTGATTTTGATCCCCCAGTAAAGGATCCAGTGTTGGAAACCTTTTCCAAGTTGGTTACATCTGACATTGAGAAATTAAGGAGGGCGAATTTACGCTCCAAACACTCTAATTTAAGCCGTGCAGATAGAGAGTTCATCAGGGGGCTAAAAGAGGACGTGTCCATCACCATAAAGCCAGCCGATAAGGGCAGGGCGATTGTGGTGATGGACACGTACCAATATTGACAAGAAATTATGAGGCAGTTGGGTGATGAAGAAGTGTATGAGAAATTAAGCAGCAATCTAACAGGAGCGTATCAGAATGAACTTAGAGAGTTGGTAGAGGAGGCATTATTTGCCGGGATTATTGATCAAAAATTGGCAGATTACCTGTTACCTGAGTTTCCATTGGTCCCCATCCTGTACACCCTTCCAAAAATCCATAAAAATTTAAGGAATCCCCCAGACGCCCTATTGTTTCCGGAAGAAGATCTTTATCTAACAATGTGGCCATATTCTTGGACCACTTGCTGAGACGATATGCAGTAGAAGCTCCGTCATATACTCGTGATACTACTGACTTTATAAAATCTTTGGAGGGTGTACAGGTGGGGGACTCCACATTTTTAGTATCCTTTGATGTGGTATCTCTGTATACCTCGATAGAACATTCAAGAGATTTGGAGGCCATCGGTGTGACGCTCTGACATGGCGCCAAAGTGTGCACAGTTCGCCCTGGCGCTGCTGGAGTTCGTACTTGGGAGGAATTTTTTCCTTTTCAGGGACGATTACTACCGGCAGCGCAGAGGGACAGCCATGGGTTCAAATGTGGCCCCTACATATGCTATCATCTACATGGCTGTCCGGAGGGCGAACATGTGTACAAACTTGTTCCTTGAAGCTATCAATAATCTACATCTGGGGTTGGCCTTCACCATGGTTTGTTCTCAGGAGGAGATGCAGTTTTTAGACACAAGAGTCTATAAAAAAATGGTAGATTATGTACCGATCTTTATATAAAGGAGACAGATCGTAACAGTATGCTGCATCACTCCAGTGAGCGTCCGAGATCAATGGTGGAGTCGCACCCGTGGAGCCAGATGATTAGGGTGAGGCCAGTGGTCTCCGATGATGTTGTTGTCAATCTAAGGTTGTAAGAAATGTGTGAGAGGTTCCTTAAGAGGGGATATCCAAGAAATAATCTTCTGGGTTTCAAAAGACGTGCGTTTTCTTTAAATCGAGATGAATTGTTAATGACTAGAAATAAAATAAACAAGGAGAATCGAATACCTCTGGTGACCACATACAATGGGATGAGTGGTAGAATTTCAGGTATCATTAAAAGGCATTGGCCTCTTCTTAGTAAGGGTCATAAAGGTATCAATGAATCACCACCTCTTTTCTCATATAGGAGGGGAAGGAGTCTTCGAGATAATCTGGTTAAGTCAGATTTTGGGAGTTTAAAGAGGGACTTACAACTTACCCTCAGTAAACCCAGTTTTGGAAATTTCCCCTGCTTGGGATGTGCAAGCTGTGGGAATATGATCAAGGGTCGGGAGTTCCGCCATCCTTATTCTGGAAAGAGATATTCTATCAGAAAAAGGTATACATGTAAGAGCAGCTATGTGGTATACGCTATTAGCTGTCCTTGTGGTCTCCTCTATGTGGGGGAGACCACGATGGAAGTAAAAGCACGGATCAGTAAACATAAGAGTACTATAAGAAATGGGATGGTGGAGCTCCCGGTCCCTAGACATTTTGTGGAAACTGGACATAATGTGAACCAGCTAAAATACAGAATTATTGATGACGTTCCCCCATTGAGACGAGGGGGTGACATTACTGAAGAAAAAGGAATTAAGATGGATCTTTGAACTCGATACGTTATACCCTAAGGGTCTAAACCTGGAATACGATCAACGGGGATGTCTCCTGAAACGATGTAGCTACATCCTTTTTATTGCATTCTCTTGTATGGTTTGTTTTTAATAGTATCTTTTAATTTACCCTAGATCAATAACACTAGAACGATGGCTTACAATAAGATCTGATTGAGATGTATTTGCATATGAGGTGGACTTATGACGGGTAATGTATACTATTGGGAAGTTGCATGAATAGCCCCTATAGCATCTGACATGTTTTTTTATGTTTAAGGGTTAACTATGCTATACTGAATGATCTATAGAGGCTTTTCTATTAGACTTGGTAACTAGTGTTGAGCGAACATGCTCGGCACTACTCGTTACTCGCACGAGTATCACTGTACTCGGGCGACTCGCCGAGCACCGAGTAATCTCGCGATACTCGTGCTGTGCTCGTGGTCGTCATCTCTCCATGTTGGCGCTCTTTTGAGAGCCAGCCCACGTGCAGGGATTGGCTGACAGACCACTGCAATGCCACAGCCCTGTTAGTTGTGGTATAGCAGTGATTGGCCGGCCTGCACAGCGTCACCGAGCCTTTATAACTCCCGGCGCGCTGTGCTCGGCACACAGCCATCCAGACAGTGAGTGTAGGGAGAGTGTCTGCTGCTGATTAGGGACATATTTGCGGCCCTCATAGGTAGATCCGGATCAGGGCTGCAAACTGCTGCTGACCACAACAGTCCTTCTCAGGACTAATCTAGGAGGACATAGGCAGGGTGATCCAGATCGGAGTCCAAGATTTCCAGTGACCAGAACAGTCCTTCTCAGGACTAATGTAGGAGGATATAGGCAGGGTGATACAGATTGGAATCCAAGCTTTTCAGTGACCATTAGAGTCACCACACTCTTGTACTTAGTACCTTAATACAGGTTAGGGACTAAAATCCTCTCTTCAAATCATTTCAGTCACCAGACAGGTGTACGTACTACCTTAATACAGGTTAGGGAACTAAAATCCTAACTCTTGTCATCAAAACAGTCACCAGACAGATGTACGTACTACCTTAATACAGGTTAGGGACTAAAATCCTCTCTTCAAAGCATTACAGTCACCAGACAGGTGTACGTACTACCTTAATACAGGTTAGGGAACTAAAATCCTAACTCTTGTCATCAAAACAGTCACCAGACAGGTGTACGTACTACCTTAATACAGGTTAGGGACTAAAATCCTCTCTTCAAAGCATTACAGTCACCAGACAGGTGTACGTACTACCTTAATACAGGTTAGGGAACTAAAATCCTAACTCTTGTCATCAAAACAGTCACCAGACAGGTGTACGTACTACCTTTATACAGGTTAGGGAACTAAAATCCTAACTCTTGTCATCTCAACAGTCACCACACTGTTGTACGTCATACGTTTATACAGGTTAGGGAACTAAAATCCTAACTCTTGTCATCTCAACAGTCACCAGACAGGTGTACGTCATACCCTTTATACAGGTTAGGGAACTAAAATCCTAACTCTTGTCATCTCAACAGTCACCACACTGTTGTACGTCATACGTTCATACAGGTTAGGGAACTAAAATCCTAACTCTTGTCATCTCAACAGTCACCACACTGTTGTACGTCATACGTTCATACAGGTTAGGGAACTAAAATCCTAACTCTTGTCATATCAACAGTCACCACACTGTTGTAAGTCATACCTTTATTCAGGTTAGGGAACTAAAATCCTAACTCTTGTCATCTCAACAGTCACCACACTGTTGTAAGTCATACCTTTATTCAGGTTAGGGAACTAAAATCCTAACTCTTGTCATCTCAACAGTCACCACACTGTTGTAAGTCATACCTTTATTCAGGTTAGGGAACTAAAATCCTAACTCTTGGCATCTCAACAGTCACCACACTGTTGTACGTCATACGTTCATACAGGTTAGGGAACTAAAATCCTAACTCTTGTCATCTCAACAGTCACCACACTGTTGTACGTCATACGTTCATACAGGTTAGGGAACTAAAATCCTAACTCTTGTCATCAAACAGTCACCAGACAGGTGTACGTACTACCTTAATACAGGTTAGGGGACTAAAATCCTCTCTTGAAACCATTACAGTCACCAGACAGGTGTACGTACTACCTTTAATTCAGGTTAGGGAAACTAAAATCCAACTTAATTCTTGACTCATCTCAACAGTCACCACACTGTTGTAAGTCATACCTTTATTCAGGTTAGGGAACTAAAATCCTAACTCTTGTCATCTCAACAGTCACCACACTGTTGTAAGTCATACCTTTATTCAGGTTAGGGAACTAAAATCCTAACTCTTGTCATCTCAACAGTCACCACACTGTTGTAAGTCATACCTTTATTCAGGTTAGGGAACTAAAATCCTAACTCTTGGCATCTCAACAGTCACCACACTGTTGTACGTCATACGTTATACAGGTTAGGGAACTAAAATCCTCTCCTAAAACCATTCAAGTCACCAGACTGTTGTACGTCATACCTTGATTACCTTGATACAGGTTAGGGAACTAAAATCCTAATCTCTTGTGATCTGAACAGTCACCAGACTGGTGTACGTCATACCTTGATACAGGTTAGGGACTAAAATCCTCTCCTGTGACTGTTGTCGCAGTATACAAGCAAAATGCGCAAGGGCGTTGGCAAGGAACAAGGAGGTGAACGTGATGGTGGTGCAGGCAGAGGCCGAGGTCGTGTGCAAGCACTAATTTCGCAACAATAAAGTGGCACATCTACTCGCTCACACGTCCTGTCCCAAATTGTTGGGGCCCGCTGCAGTACTACGCTCTTGAACCAACACTAGTGTCAACAGCTTGTTACTTGGATAGCGGATAACGCTTCAAGTCTGATTGGCACCTCCACAAACACCCTGTCTTCCACACGGTCAATTGTCAGTAGCCGTGATACTGCACCGCACATTTCCCAACCTGATCCTCCTTCCTACCAACTGGCTGAGTGCACGTCCACGGACATTACTGATCCCACACTTGGACACTCGGAAGTCCAGAAGTGTGTACCCATGGGTCAGTGGAGGTACATGGCAAATTCCCATTACAAAATTTAAATTCAGTTGTCATTTGTTGGTGGTGTGGTGAAGTCTGGCCCAATCCAACCCTTGTTCATCTTGATCTCAGTCAGCCTGTCAGCATTTTCAGTTGACAGGCGGTTGCGTTTATCAGTAATGATTCCACCTGCAGCTCTGAAAACACGCTGTGACAAAATGCTAGCGGCAGTGCAGGCCAGGACTTCCAAGGCGTAGAGAGCCAATTCATGCCACGTGTCCAGCTTGGAGACCCAATAATTGTAAGGCACAGAGGAATCTCGCAGTACAGTTGTTCGATCGGCAAGGTACTCCTTCAGCATCTGACCAAACTTAGCATTTCTTGTGGCACTACCCCGCACCTCAGGGGCTGTGGTACGTGAGGGGCTAAGAAAACTGTCCCACCTCGTAAAGACTGTTCCCTACCTTTGGCGGATTGGACTTGTGCCCCTCTCGGCCGAACGCCTTGGTTGTCCACCGATTCCTCACCTATGCCGCTAGCGTTTTGTGAGGGGAATGATTAGCCTACTTCCGTGACTATGGCCTTCTGGAACTACTGCGTTTTGGCTGACCTCTCCACCTCAGGAATGACAGACATTAATTTCTCCTTGTACCGTGGGTCTAACAGTGTTGCCAACCAGTACTGATTGTCGGCCAAGATGTTCTGAACGCGAGGGTCACGAGGCAGGCAGCTTACCATAAAGTCAGCCATGTGCGCCAGACTCTTAACACCCATCACTTTAGTATCCAGACCAACACGATGACTGAACATGCTGTCCTCCTCCTCCTCCTCCTCCTCCTCCTCATCTATCCTGTCCTCTGCCCAGCCACGCTGAATCGAGGGTATCACTGGTGTGCATGTCATATCCTCAATTTGGCCAGAGAGTTGCTCCATGTATTCATACTCCTCCTCCCCGTCATAGTCCTCCACTGCACGTTGTGATGAGATGAGGCTGGACTCTGTGTTTTCACCCACACCCACTACTGTTTCTTGCTCCAAGTCAACGCGCTCGGCCTGCAATGCATCCTCTTTGTTTTTCAGCAGAGACCGTTTTAGAAGGCAGAGTAGTGGTATGGTGACGCTAATAATGGCGTCATCGCAGCTCACCATCTGGGTGGAGTCCTAAAAGTTTTGGAGGACGGTACATAGGTCCAACATCCATCTCCACTCCTCAGGTGTTATGTGTGGAGTTTGAACCATTTTCCCGACGGCTTAGGTGATGCAGGTAGTCAACAACTGCCCTCTTCTGCTCACATATCCTGACCAACATGTGCAGAGTTGAATTCCAACGCGTGGGGACATCACACACCAGTCTGTGGGCCGTAAGACGCTAACGGCGCTGAAATCCGCAGAGGTCGGCTGAAGCAGCAGGTGACTTGCGAAAATGTGCAGACAGACGGCGAACTTTTACCAGCAGTTCAGACAGCTCTGGGTATGACTTTAGAAACCTCTGAAACACCAGATTGAGCACGTGGGCCACGCATGGAACATGCGTCAGCTGGCCTCGCCTCAAAGCTGCCACCAAGTTCCGTCCATTGTCACACACGACCTTTCCTGGCTTTAGGTTCAGAGGTGTGAGCCAGTGATCTGCCTGCTGTTTCAGAGCTGTCCACACCTCTTCTGCATTGTGGGGTTTGTCACCTATGCAGACTAGCTTCAGCACAGCCTGTTGACGCTTCGCAGAGGCAGTGCTGCAGTGCTTCCAGCTTGGGACTGGTGTGGAGGGTACAGTGGATGAGGATGAGCAGGAGGAGGAGGAGGACGCTGAAGAGCATGACATTCGGAGCTGTAGAGTGTCGGTGAAACCCTGACAGAGGTAGGGCCTGCTATCCTTGGTGTGGGAAGGACGTGTTCGGTCCCTCGATCAGACTGTGTCAGAGCCTCCACAATATTAACCCAGTGTTTTGTCAAGGAGATGTAGCGGCCTTGCCCACAAGCACTTGTCCACGTGTCTGTGGTTATACACTTCAGCCCTGACCTACCCCTGCGTTATTAAAGAACAGCAATGACTGTCTACCTCCAGTTTCCAATATCATGTCCACTCTCTATTTGAAACTAAACCTTTCCAAAACTGAACTTCTTCTGCTCCACCCATCCACTAACCCCCCTAAATCGGACATCTCTCTCTCAGTTTGTGGCACCACGATAATGCCTAGGCAGCAGGCTGGTTGTCTGGGTGTTATGTTTGACACCGATCTCTCCTCCTCCCACACACAATGTCTCGTCCGCTCATGTCACTTACACTTGAAGAATATCTCCAGAGTCCGTCCCTTTCTCACCCTGTAAACAACAAAAACCCTCACCGTGGCCCTAATCCATTACCGCCTTGACTATTGCAATTCTCTATTAAGCGGCCTCCCCCTCACCCACAGTTTCTCCTCTCCCGTCCATCCTTAATGCAGCAGCCAGGATCACCCATCTGGCCAATCGTTACTCAGATGCCTCTGCTCTGTGCCAGTCATTGCACTGGCTGCCCGTATACTACAGCATCCAATTCAAATTGCTTCTTATCACCCACAAAGCTATTCACAGTGCAGCACCCCCCTACCTCTCCTCCTCATCTCTGTCTATCACCCCACTCGCGCTCTACGTTCCTCAAATGACCTTCGACTGACATCGGTAATAATCCGATCCTCCCAGTACGGCTCCAAGACTTCTCCAGAGCTGCACCAAACCTCTGGAATGCTTTACCAAAAGAAATCAGGACTATCCACAAACTTGCATGGCTTCAGACGATCCCTAAAAAAGCATCTTTTTAAGTGGCCTACATCTCCCTAATAGAAGT